>JASDQU010714697.1:37361-62147 GCA_032191745.1 Picea mariana
TTTATGATAGATCAAATGTAAAATATGAGATGATTTCGAAAACTAGGTCTCCTTAGTGTATATGTGAGACAAAGGGTACAATTACAATTAAAGAGTCTAGACGACAACACTAATATAACAATAGAGATGTGATAAATCAATATCTAGGGTTTTATATATGGCTTTAACTCAATAACTAGGGCTTAGCAATAATTCTCCTCTAACAATGTACCATGTGTCCTCTTAGGTGCCTATTGCTACTCTTATGTGTACCAATGCAGTCAAAAATCTCCAATGATCCTCCTCAACATATGTGTCGAGGTCCATCACCAAAATTCATGAAGTATTCTCCTAAAGCCAACATTCTCAAGTCAACTATCCAACCTCAAAGATGTATATCATATGGTCCTAAGATTCTAGGGCTAAGTGCCCTCCTCCAAATTCCTGGAGCTCCTTTTCCTAAGTAGGTACCTCCCCTAATCAAGAAATTGAACCCCCCATTATGTGCACAAGTAAAGCATATTCTAAGTCAACAACAAAGCAGTGAGTGGAGCAATGCACTAAGTATGAATGTCTCATGGCACAATAGAGTTTGCACAACCCCTAAGGTGGTGAACCATCCAAGTCAAGGTGTCCACATGCCAATCTCTCCTCTAAGTAGGATTATGCATCCTCTAAAAATGGCTCCCCAACATATGTGCAAGGTGGCTCCAGTGCTCCTAGGCATATGTTCTCAATCTCCAAGTGCATAATGTTTTCCTCCATGGTGTCTTTCCACATGTCCCAAGTAGCCATCCTCCTCAACAAGTGCACCCTTGTAGAAAATTTCAAACCACCACTTGTGTGCCAACTACCGCATTAAGAAGTACCCCTCCCTATCACTAATCCCAAGGTAAGGATAAAAATAAACCTAGTATAAGCTCTCCAAATATGAGTTAACAAAACTACAACAAAGGGGCTAGGGGACCACAATCCTTTTGCATCTCATGAAGCACTCCCCTAGCTAGGTGAAAACCATTGTGGCTATAAGCATTCTAATGGCATGTGTTCCCAGCTTGGAACCACTCCCATATAAGAGAATTATTAAGAGCACATTCCCAAGCCTCTTAGTGCACTCCCTGCATAATTTTGGACCAGCATGCTCCCTCGCATGATTCACCACACTCCCTTTGACACTCCTTGTGCTCCCTCCCATTCTCCCCCCATGCTCTCACCATTCCTAGCCCTGCATACCAGTGGAAATGAAGAAAAATACCTTGTTTTTAAAGGTGGGGCCCTTGGGAAAGTTTAGGGTTTGCAATTGTTGTCCCATTATTGTGAGGGGTCAAAGATGGATAAAGCATATAAGACTTGTTACAACAATCTAGAGGAGGAGGATTTGGAGGATGGAGCATTGGTTTTGGAGCAATTGGAGAATGCTCTATTGATGATCATGATCATGGAGAGATGTCATTCCCATCTACTACCATGGTCACCTTAAACAAGAATCGAACAATAACATCTTCCTATACAATTTCATCTAGATTTTATAAAGTTATCTCCAACTTTGGCTCCACTACCACATGGAAGCTCGTGGGGAAACCGTGGTGGTGCAGAGAGAAAGGAAAAGTAGATAGAAATTAGAATAATTGTTTCTTCATTACTTTATATGTCATAGACTTTAGCTTAATTTGGTGTTTTGGACCTTTTATTCTTCATATTTCAATTTAATTATCATTTTAGAACTCACGTAGATGGCCTATTTTGTAAACATAATTCCTTGGTCATGTTGGTAATAGGTGAATAGCCTATTTCATTCCATAAATTAATGGTATACTTCCTATTATATGTTCTAGAAATATTTATGTTTGTAACTACTCGATGGTTTATGCACAAATGATTAATCATTTGTAATATCTGAAGACCGAGCCCTAGTTGTAATTGTAAATGTAACATGTTTTATAGGCTAGTGAGCCAAGTGATTATAAGCTAGGAGGCTTATGTGATGATAGGTTGGAGAGACTAAATGCTTAAGGCCAATGAGTCTATTTTTATATATGTAAATACTCATATCATTAATATAAAATACATCGTTGTGTGTAGACCGACCACGATAAAAGAGAATGGGGGACTAAGCTCCACTAGGTAGGGAAAAGGGATGGGGGCTAAGAGGCTAGGAAAAAGGGGCTAAGCTTAAAGGATTAACTCTAAGGGAATATTGTGTATATTTCCTAAAAGACTAAGGTTGGGTATAAACTATGTTATCCTAAGTTTCTGTGGGAAGGGAACGAATTATATGTGGATCTCATGTAGCGTCATGAAGACATGTGTCAATCTTGGTGCATGCAGTTTTATGTGGAAAAGTATGTTCATTCGAGGGGGAGTTCCGGGCCATTATTTCCAGGCTTCCTATGCACACACTCACTCAATGAGCCATGAACTCCATTATTTCCCTATGAGCATGCACGCACCTCTGGAACTCGCAGTTATACTTGATTTATCCTATGTATTTTCGGGGAAGCCCAATGCACCTGTATTTGCTGCCGACACAATTCATGGACTAAGCGTGGTTTGATGCCATTGTCTACGTCCATATTGAGTCTTGTTGCTTCCATCACCTGTGTGTTACTTGAATGTTGTGGTTGTTCTCGCCTGAGCCTGTTGCTAGTTATCTGGGAGCAGGAGTGAAGAGGCGGGTTGTCATGCTCGTGGAATGAAGAGGCAGGTTTTCATGCATGTGAGCAACTCTCTCTAGGTGAGAGGGATTGTTGGGAAAGAAGAAGCAGGTTTCCAGGCCTGTGAGAAACTGTCTCCAGGTGAGAGAGGTTGTTGGGGAAGTGATTTCTCCTGGAGGGGAAGTGGAGCAGCCAATGGATTGTTGAACAATGAAGGTGTATACTTCCCGGGGTGGGAAATGCATGTGGGGAATGAGAGGCTGTGAGCTATATGAGTAAGTTGGCTCCTGGGAGGGAATCCTTCCTGGTTGACTGTGTAGTAGCCCATTGTCTCAACCTAGCCTAGGAACCCATTTACCCAGGTGGAGTTTAGTCCCAGCTTGGGGGTGACCCACTACTAAGAGTGATGAGCAGCGTGGTGTATGGCTGGGAAGTTCGTGGAAGGTTTGCACGCAGCTGGTGGTCATCTATAAAAGGCAAGCACCATTTATATGTTCATTTACATGTTGTGTATTTGTACATGTCTATTATTTATGAGTAATTGCCTGTATATGTTGTATGTGTAGGCTTACTGTTATTTCCGCATTAATCTATGTATTAGCATAATATGTTGTATGTTTTATGTTTTAGATATATACAGATGGTATTTTTGTTTTTATGGAGTTGGCATGACCGGCCTGTAAGGCCGAGTATGTTATAATGTATGAAGTTCTGCAAGAGTTTATGTGTGCCATAGCCCAACAGGTCTATGGCTTGGTATGTTACGTTTTGGTTATTAGACGCTCAATAAGAATGAGCTTTAAGGTGGCATACCCTGGGCTTGGGAGGCTGGGGGACGTTACAAACTAGTATCAGAGCTCATGGTTTCAACACTGAACCTGGACGGGTCGTGTATGAGGAATTGAAGTAAAAATTCCACAAGGATTTGATGTACATAGTTCCATAGGGGCGTTGAGAGAGCTCTTAGGTGGTAATGGAAAGATTAAGAGAAGTGGTAGATCAGTTACCACATCAATCATGGTATGGGAAGTTCAAATTTGAGTCGTAGGATCTGTTTGGGTGAAGGCAGACCCTTCACAACCATATGATCTAGAAAAAGGAGCATGGTGGTTAAGCACTGAAGTCCTCCAGACTTCGCCATTCTAGTTGTTTGAAGTTCTTTGTCGTAAAAGAGGCAAAAGCCTTAGATCTCTGAAGTTCCGGAGTAGATCTACATCGTAGATCACTGGGAGAAGTGATTGATCATTGGATTTGGCCAAGGACAGATCGAAGCCGTCAAATCTAGTAAAGGAGCACGAAGGTTAACCCTCAAGTCCTTCAGACTTCATTGCTTCAGCAAGTTTTAATTTTTTGTCGAGAAAGGGGCCAAAGCACGAAGCTCTGAAGTCCCAGAGTGACTCTCAACCGTAGATCATTCGGGAGAAGGTGGATCGTTGGATTTTCCCAAGTGGTTCGACGGTTCAGAATTCGGGAAAATTGGTTGAAGTGCACACAGAATGGACTTCCTACCGAAGTCCAGAACTCATCTGGATTGTTCAATTAACAGGGACACCTGTTTGTAGATCAATCGTATCGAATTTCGACAGTTCGAAAATTCAAAGTTTGGGAGAACCGGGAGGTAATGTTAAGAAAATCTCTGAAGTCCCGAAGTTCCATGAAGCAGTTGTTCAATGGTTCAGAGTTCGGGAGAAACATGTTGATAAGTCAAGAAATATGTCGAAGCCTAGAGCTACGAAGTGCCGAAGCACGGGGTATGACATGGAATGATGACATCACCAGGGGTAACATGGACCTCCCATAGTCGTGTCATGTGTTAGTGAGAATTATACTTTTGGTGACCTTGTTGGATCAATAACAGTCTGACACGTGGGGGCCACGTGTCACCATATTCTATGATGACAGTAGTACTGCATGGACCCCCAAAAAGTTAAGAGGTTTGGGAATTCGATGTTCGGAGGAAATAATGGATGGTGAAGGAAGAGATTCCAGATCTCTAAAGTCCCGGAGTCCCAAAGTCTCGAAGTCGTGAACCACTGGAGTGACGTGTCATGATGACATCACCTAGGGTAATGTGGACCTACTCTAAGCATGGCACCTGTCACTTGTTTTTGCACCACTTACATACCCTTAGTACCAATTGGGATCTAACACGTGTCGCCCGTCAGTGGGGCCACATGTCACTACATTAATTGTTTGACAAGCGAGCAAAGGAGATCGTCATATTCACCAATTCGATGTTTGAAGGGAAGGAAGTGTGATGAAGGTGAAACCTAAAAAGCTCTAAAGAGCGAAGTAAATCCTCACCGTTGATTGGGAGAAGATACGTGGTAGTAGATTTCGTAGTTCGGAGATTTGTCATTCCAGAGGATTCAAGGCATAAGCAGTTGAGGTCAAGGACTCCCAAAGGTCAGAGTCCATCTCAGCCATTGATTACAGTGGACACATGGCATCAGATCCCAAGGTCTGAAGACTTGGCACTCCGAAGGAATTGAGTTGCAGATGTCTTTGAGTTGAGAAATCCCAAAGGCCGGAGTTAATCTCAACTGTTGATCGAGCGATGATACGTGGAGGAAGGAGAGGACCTCCGGTGAGTCGACACTCTGGGAGATATGTGGAGAGGGGCTTTGGAAAGCCTCGAAACCCAGAGCTGCGGAGAAAATCTTAGTCGTTGATTGGGAGAGGATACGGGGCAGTGTATCCTACAATCCGGAGACTTGGCACACCAAAAGGATTGAGAGTGTGTGCAGTCCGGAACTCCCGAAGCCGGAGTCCCAGAGTAAATCGTGGTCGTTGGTTAACAAGAAGGTGGGGTTCGTTGATTTGTTGTTTATGAATTCGCCAATTTGAAAATTTGAGAGGAAGCGCAAGATGGAGCCTCATAACTCCCGAAGCCCAGAGTCCCAGAGCTCTTGTTGGTCGTAGATCAGTGTGTCCTCCGAGTATCCAAAGTGAAAAGCTCCAAAGAGCCAGTCCGGGAGAGTGCCATTTCGGCGTTCGAGAGAAGTCAATGTGGAAGTTGAGAGAACCTCCAAAGTTTTGGAACTCGAAGTTCCTTAGGCTCTGGATAAGTGTCTATTAGTTAGCGCTTCGTCATATCCTGTGGTCACGTGAGGTTGGGGTCCAAAGAAAAGGAGCTTATGCTCGAAAACTGTGTTAAAAGAAGGAAAAGGGCTTAGGAAGGAAGCTTGTGGGTTTCATTTGGTTCGGACCTGCATCAAAAGTGGTAAGAAGGTCTGTGAACCTTATGATAGGATCCAACAAAGGTCTAAGAGCCTTTTAGCTCAAAGGAAAGAGAATAACTGCACATGGATTGCGTCATTGAAAAGACAATTTGCAATTATCCATAACTTTCTGCTCAGAACTCATAATTGAGCAAGGAAGTAGTCAAAGGAAAGGTCTTGTAAAGAGGATTCCATGTATTGCATCATAATTGGGGATTTGTTGGATCTGAACTAGAAACAATTCAGAATCCCTGTGTATATTATTGTAAGCCTTGGAGGCTAAGAGATTGGAAGTGGCCAAACGAATGTTAATCAAGCCAATAGAATGAGGATTGCAGTCTGTTGATTTAATCCAGACAAAGCAAGGCATGCGAGCCTGTGTATTGTATACCTTTGTGAGGAAGAAGTGTATGTCTCTGCATACAGTTGAGATTGTGTAGTTTAGGTATAGGGCTCGTGTTGCAAGACGAGAAGGAGAACTCTGGAGAGGAATCCTGGTATAATTATACATTCAAATCGAGATTGGGAATGATTATGCCATTGATCATCGATCACGAGAAGGATCGATGATCCTACTAAACGATGGAGGAGAAAGATTATCGTGATCAGAGGGTAAGCTACAATAGCCGTTAGATCACCCCACCAATGAATGATAACCGTTAGATCATAGTCGTGCAAGGAAAAGGAAGGAACGAACATCGATTGTTCATCATTTGGATTGGAACTCTGCACATCGTCCGTTTGTGAGGAAAGGAGTAATCATTAACAATTGAGTCATAACCATCAGATCCGGGATTTGCAGAGGAGGATCATTGGATCAACATCCGATTAAGTCATGATCGTCAAATCTCAGTGAAGGCAGATCAACGACGAGGATCCATTGTAGGATTCAAAGGGTGAGTTAATGTCCGCACAGATTCTAGTTTTGCAATCCACATTGATCATCAATCGGCACCCACCAAAAGATTGATGGCTCACATTGATTCCAATACCAACGTGTATCTTTCCATTGCGGAATTCGGGGTTGTTGTTAAACCATGAGCATGTTCGAGGTCCACAATCAATCAGGATCATCGATCTTAAAGTGATCGACAGATCAACGATTTTTCCAGTTTCAGGGTTGGAACATGCATAATATTGCGGTCGTAATGCCTAGTGAAGAGTGCCTTAGGTTCAGTGCGATGGTAAAAAATAAATTGGTTCCTAGTAAAGGGAATTAAGCCTTGGTTATGGGTTTGAACATGAGGATCTTATATTAAGCTCTCGAAGGCTAAACAAAACTTGGATATATTATGAGAGCAAATAAGTTATTTGAAGGAAACTAGAAAGGAGTAGAACGATCCTAGGACACCCATTTGTGGGTTTAGAGAAACCTAAGGCGAAATTAGGGTTTCATAACTGTGGGTAAAGCACGTGAGATGAATCAATGTTGAAGATCCAAAGTCTATAAGACAACATGATTGGAATTATAATTCATCCAAGTATGAGTTGGGATAGATGGATCCAAGAAATAAATAAAAGCTGAAGGTTAATAGTAGCTTAGTATTTGGATGGAAATGCAGAGGAAGCCAAGAGTTATTTGGCTAGAAAGTGTTCAGGTCGGAAATGGTCATATACAATAATTACAGTGAGAGCACAAGAAGATTCGGGAATCCGAGAAGAATTGGAGACTTCTGGAAACAACAAAGAAAAGTGATACAGGGAGAAAGAGGTTGTTGCGATTACTGTAGCATCAAATATGTTATGGCTTGTTGGACAACCATACACAGAAAGAGAGAATTCTTGCATGTTTGCAAATGTTGTTGATGGTGTTGCTGCAAATGGAAGGAAGCAACAAGAAGTTGGAAGGTTGATTTTAAGACTGATAAAAGAGGCATGAAAGATTCTACTGTCATCAACTAATCAGGTGTTAGGATATTTAGACACTTAGGAGTTAGTTAAGATCTACTTGGTCTAATGTGTCGTTAGGTAAAAGTGTGTTTATTAGTGTGTTTCTTTAGTATGCACTAGTATGCATTTGTAGATAGGAAATCTGACGGTCACGGTATGTTCCCGACATAGAGTGATTCGACGGTTCATATTCTCCTTGATCTTAATGGCCATTGATCCATGGCTTAACACCTGATTGGTCCATGATCTCTATTTAAAGAGCATGGATGGTCATTTGCCAATGATCGATTGTGAGAAAATCTCTCTATAATCCTTTTTCTTTTGCATTAATAAATAGCTCCAAGTGGTCGCGTTGGCTGGGGCCGTGGATGTTTCCCTGTAGGGATTTTACCACATCAAAACATCTGTGTGTTGATCTTTGATCTGGTTGTGTGAGTGGTTACTAAAGTTGTCCGTCCTATGTTAGAATACCTGTGTTGTCGAACATGGTATCAGAGCATGTTTGAAGACTCGCTCATGTTGTAGATCGAGATTGTGAAGCCAAGCTTTCTCATCTTCATTTTCTGTCATTTTCGTACATTTATGGGCTAAGAGGACTATTACATTGCGTCCAGAGCGCTAGTTTCAGTGAGGAATGCTTTTCGTTTCACTCGAAAAGGTCTCTGTTTTCCCAAGATACGACCATTTCAGTCAGATCCGGAGGTATAAAGCCTGAATTCACATTTTAAAATTTTTTTGTAGAGTATTATTTTGGCTTTATTTCAGTTTTATATTATTTGTTTCCGGGTTGCTACTCTTTTAGATCCGCGTATTCTCTTTGCCCCACGTCGTGTGCGATCTCGACAAATCAGAAACATATAGGAAAAATTGCATCTTCTGGGTAATCTAACTGAGATCTAACCCTTGTTGTCATCGAGAAGCAAAATTTTCTTTCTTGTGTAAAAAGAGTTTTTTTTAGCACGATCTCCAAGGTCGTCTTCAACAACAACAACAACACCCCCAATCCTCTTGCTAAATAATATAATATGTTTTACTAGACCATTTGGTTAAAAGTTGCAACAACAACAACACTAATCCTCTTGCTAAACAATACAAGATGTTTTACTAGACCATTTGGTTAAAAGTTGTCTTACTAAGTAAGAGGTCTTGAGTTCAAGTCTATATCTTTGTTACTTTTTTTTGAAAAAGTTTATGCTCAAATTGTAAAGTGTATTTCACTTCAAGTATAAAAGTGAATCACTATAAATAGTTTTAATATTTTATTTTAGAGTTGTTTATTTTGCATGCAACTTTTCGTTTATAAAGTAACTTCATTGTAAAAGTGATCCCCACTTCTCTTTATAAAAGTGGGTCACTTCATAAAGCAACTTACACCACCACATGGTCCTTTGGTTACCGTTTATGCCTTTTTTTTAAAGGGCATAACTTTCACATCCGAAGTCCATTTTTAGTGCTGTTTTTTTTTAAACCGCATAATTTTTCGAGATCTTTCCATCCCGATCATCAGTTTCAATTTTTAAATCCATATTATCTACATATTTAATATGGCTTCTTCTAGTAATCTTTTGCTTACTAGCACCAACTACTTCCAATGGAAATCCCATATGGAGGATTTATTAAGAAGTAGAGTCTTGTACTGGATTACATTTGTTGGCAGTTTTCCTTATTGGTTGTTATTTAGAGGGTATTTTTCGTGCGCTACTTGCATCTGGTGCACGCGAAAGACACATAGGGTCGTTGGTTCATGAACATGTTCTTCGTCCGAGTTCCTCCAAATCATCAAGCTCCGGCTTTATACCTCGCGTTGAATGATGAGAGATTCCTTAATGCTCTCCTTTCAACGATTCTCCTTCCATCGACTTCAACCCATCTATTATGGAAACGAGACCTGGAGTCCTATGAGCACCTAGAGGCTTGCAATCATTAGTGGCAGGTTCTCTCGCGATTGACAGTTAGGAATACATCAATGTCTCTTGATCGATGGAATCTTCAAGCGTTTGACCTCAACACCTTTATTCACACTTGTAAGAATGTACTCGGTGCCTTGATACCTACTTTCATTATCGGTAGGTTATCTCGCATTTGTTAATGGTATACCTGAATGATCGGTAATCAAATAAAGTCTCATTGTGTTCGACCTCAACTCCTTTATTCACATAATGTAGACTTGCACCTTTGGCGGATCATGTAGAAGACTTGAAGACATCAATTCATAGTCACAACTTTCCTGAGTTGTTGTTATCATTCATTGGACCAATACCTATATGACTTCAGTGATCATGAGAGATCAGATTGTACTCCATTGTATACATATATCTTCATATTGCTTTTGACACTGGTTTTCACTGGGCCTTGTTCGTGACTATGACATCCTATGGTATGTATTTCCTTTTGTATTGCTTATTCATGGCCATGAACAATTGTTTGGTATATTTCCACATGGATCTGCAGTGTAATTCAATTGGCAGCCATGTGCACAAAGTCAGTATGGATTGTAATATTCTTATGAGCAACTAGTTCATCCAGCTAGGTCTCCATTACTCCACTTATGAGAATTATAATATATTTCGGCCATCGCAAATACTCCTCTGACCTCACACATTAGGGGGCATCTGTTATAGCATGATTTGTCTCACCATATGAAAATTTGTTCAGAGGGACTTTTTCCATTTCCCTATGTATACTTGAAGTCCCTTTTTGCAGTTCCTAGAGCTAAAAATTGTATTTTTCCACATATATGCGCCCTAACAACTATACAATATGTGTATACGCAGGTTGCACCATTACAACCCACGCACATTGGGTTTTGTGCTCAAAATTAAAAAATGGTGTTGGGTTTCCATTTCATGTCACGTGATCCATGATCCTTGACCTTCCATATACTGGAAACGTTCTGACTCATCCCTTGAGTTCCATTTGAAGGCTATAAATGGGCCATATCCAAGATGTGGAAAAGGGAGAAGAATTCAACTTTGAGAGCAAAGTTACTATGAAGAAATTATTCACTTCATATTGAGTTTGCATCCCTTTGTCCTTCTAAGTATGAACACATTGTTCAACTCCCAAGCTCTTCCCTATTTGATGGAGAACCTCATTGTCTCTCTTATATGAGCTTGCCTTTGGTGGAGGATTGAAGTGGTGGAGGCCCAGCTGGAAGGGACTTAGTTTCTCGATTTCGAACGCGACGACACAAAATTTTGTCATTCATACACTTTTGTTGATTACATTTTAATAGAAATACTCTTTTCTCATCCAATTAATGTCTTGCAAATATTTGAATTGTTATTCCATTGGTGTATTTGTTATGAATATTGATGGATTATGCTATTGAATGCACTAACTTTATATATTATCACCACATGCTTGCGTATCTTGGTTGTCGAGGACAAGTTGTAGGTGTATTGTTTTGAGTCAGGTGCTCAACGGTGGACTTCATCGAACATCTGGATGAGGTAGGCTCTTTATCTTGTCTTATTAGCATATTTGTTTATATAGCATACCTGAGATTATAGTTGATTTCTGAAGTCATTTTTCGTCTGTTGTGGTTTACCCCATGCCATGGAGTGGTTTTCCTCGTAACATGCTATTTGACCATGATTCTTGACAAACTTGTGGTAATAGACTGTCAATCCTAATAATCCTATAATATTCTTCAAGCTTTTGGGAATTGGCCATTCCATCATAACTTTAATTTTGTTAGGGTCCACTTTGACACCTTCATGAGATACAATGATCAAGGTGGACATCGGTGGCCACCCACCTCTTCCACTGACTCAACACAGATCTCCATCTTGGCAATTTTTTAACTACAGTTTTTCAGGTCCTAAACTTCCAGGGCCATTTTGAGGCCTTAAATGATGCTTTTGGCCATTTAGAGAACAAGAGTGGCTATGACATACCAACAATTATACTTCTTAGCGAGATCTTTCCAACAAGCTACTTTGTATCCCAAATGGAGATTGTATGAAAAATGTGTGCCCACGTGAAGTTGGTGTATCAACTAACCACCTCGGGGCCCACAAACCATTTGGCACTTTGCCTCATAGGGTTAGGGCTATTTCTTATATTAAAAGGCCAAGAAGTTGGGTTTCACGTTATTATTGTGCTCTCTGTTATATTTCTCTGTGTTTCATTTTGTTCCCTATACAATCCAGATTAGTGATATCATAGCAATCTACTGCTTGCTATTTCTTGGTGTATGTCCCCGACAAGGTTAGGGTATAGAGAGTTGGGTCTCGAGCTAGTTTCACTTGGATACCAATGTTCTCACTAGATCAAGCAACCTCCTATGGTATAAGAAAAGAGAGATGATGGAGCAGGAGATCCTTTCAAGATGTTGCTCAAGGAAGCCCTCCTGCAATAGAGGACTGAGATGATGGACAACTTTGCCAAGATCCTTTGATGACTTCCATTGACAGGTGGGGCACCCTTAATAAGCAGCCATTTCGGAGGTGCAACACCCTTCAAGGTAGAGGTTAACTTGGATATCCCTTTATTTGAAGGACAAATAGATGTAGTTTCTTTGGATACATGGTTAAATCTGCTAGAGGGTTATTACTTTGTCCAAAAAAAATTGGACAACGAAAAGATCACATTTGCACTTCTTAAATCCCTTCCCCATGTCAAATATTGGTGGGAAGGTCAATAGGAGAGACATAACAATGATGATTCTATGACATTTGGGACAAGACCAACTTGGGATACCTTTGTTGATGCCCTTAAGAATGAATTCTACCTTGTTAGAAATTATGACGACTAGTACACGAGATGGACAACTTTGTGTCAGGAGAGACACCAAATGATGCCGAAGTACATCAATATCTTCCATACCTTAGCCTCAAAGTTGGGTATGAGAGACTTTGAGAAACACTTGGTTCCGAAGTGTTGTAGTGGCCTACACAGGTACATCCAAACAAAGAGGGATTTCTTGGACATCTCCTCACTGGGAGCTGCTTATTGATACACTATCAAAATTGAGCATAAATTCAAGTAGAGGAATAAGTGAGAGTTCATATCTGCCAATCCACCACAAAAAAAATTGGTTGCCCTAAATCACATAACAAGGGACATAGCAAGGCAAGCCAACCGCAAGACAACTAGTCCAAGATGTGACCAAATAAGGGTAATGGGAATTTGGACATTGGAAAGTGGTGTGAGTTCCACAAAATCCCCTAACACAACATTGATGAATGTCACTTAGAACAATCATTGTTGGTCGAGCTTAAAGACAAAGAGTTGAACCCTAGCTTGGACTCTAATTCAAAGAAGAATAAGGGAAAGCAGGTCATTGGTGTAGAACCTAGTGCTACGATTGCAATCACAAAGATCCAACGAGAAGAGTTAGACGAGCTTGAGGAGGGGGAGCACCATTTCCATTTAAATATGTGGGTGAAGGGGACCCCACTACATTTGATTGTTGAAAATGGAAGCCAAAAGAACCTGATATCGGCTAAGGTAATCAAGAAATTGAAGTTGTTGACAATGCCACATGCCGAACCATGTACCATTGGTTGGTTGAGCTGGAGATGAGACCTTCACGTCAACCAACAATGTCGTTTGTATTATGGCATCAAGCCTTTCAAAGATGAGGTAATGTGTGAAGTTTCCCCACTCAAAGTTTGTGATGTTATTTTAGGACAACCATATATGTGGAAATGTCATTTTCTATATGAGTCTAGATCTCATAGTGTCATTATTACTTTGGGATGACAACTCTACAGGATACCCAAAGTCGTTCCAACTACCACAACCTCTTTGATCACAACTAAGCAATGTAGGAAGGTAATGTCGTAAAATAGGAAATTTGTCCTCTTCATGGTTCACTCTAAAGGCGAATGGATGATCACCACAACATTAACAACCCTTGTACAGGGTCTCACTGTACATCAAAAGAAAGTGGACAAAGTAGTGGCAGTATACATAGATATATTCACCTTGCCTACCGAAGTACCTCTACACTGCTAGGTCAAGCATTCATTTGATTTGATACCCAATGTGTCTTCACCTAACAACCTAGTATACATGCATTCTCCCATGGAAAATGAAGAAATCAAGTGCTGATTTCAAGAGTTAATCCAAAAAGGGCACATTTGACCAAGCTCCTCACCTTACAGAAGCCTGATTTTATTGGTATGAAAGAAATATGGGACATGGCGAGTCTGCATTGATTATAGAGCTCTAAACAAAATCGTGGTATGTAATTGATATCCCATTCCCCGTATTGACGACCTTCCTGACCAACTCAAGGGTGCCAAGTACTTTAGTAAGATTGATCTGAAGTCAGGCTACCACTAGGTACCAATAAAGCAAACCAATGTATGGAAGTCTGACTTCAATTCCAAAGGAGGCCTCTTTGAGTGGTTGGTCATGCCTTTTGGCTTGACTAATTCTCCAACAATTTTCATGAGAATGATGGACGATATTCTATGGTCATTCACCGATTCTTTTGTGGTCGTACATCTCGATGACATCCTCAACTTTAGTAAAACTTGGGTAGAACATTTGCAACACATTCTATCAAAGAATTAAGTTTGAGGAACACAAATTCTGCTTAGTGGAATACTTCCACATTCTTTGACATTAAAACCAGGAGGCAAATCAACTCACTAAGAAATCCAAGTCATTCAATTAATGGGTTCTAAAGAACAATGAGGCAACCACTATGCATTTTTTGCCTTAATAATATGGGTAAAGAGGAAAATAAAATAACATCCCGCCTTAGCAAAGCAGATAAAGGAGGAGTGAAAATTCTATTAAGTAGAAATCTTAGTGATAGGATTGATTACCAAAGCAAATTTAATTCTCAAAAAATTGATGAGGGGAGTGAAGTGACCCTCCACTCCAACATTGCGAATTCACTCAACCACGTCGAAGCAACTCCCTCGCCAAACATATGCCTTGCATCATCCTCACGCGCACCACATAGCACCTGATAGTTGACATTACATATTTGCATGGCATCATTTAAAGAACTCCCTCCCCGACTACTCTTCATATGTGGGATTTGTATTCCATCTGACGTCATCATGGGGAATTCACTCCCTCGAGTTTGTTTGATTGTCCTTATGGATCGATATCAACATATCTTCCCATCATTGCAGGTATCACCGATGGATTTTGCAAGGTATTGAAGGTGACATTCTCATGGAGTTATATTTGGTTGATATCTAGCGGATGGAAGTCATTAATTTGATTATCAACTGGCCCTCATCTCTCCCTCTTTGGCATTCGCGACAAACCCACAACGATATTCACCCTCCCTGTTGGTTTAGTATGTGGCACATAAGCCAACCCGTATGCGATTGTAACAACTATGAATTGGAGGCCCTCAAAGGCAAAATGGAGCTTTAACAACTTGAAATTGTAGGAATTAGGGAATCTCACATCTAGTTCAAGCAAACCATGCAAGAGCGGGAGGAACGACGTGACAAGGAGCTGACAATTATGGTAAGAAAAGTCAATTGGAATACAAAGAAAATACACCTCATGGGAAGAGAAGCATGGATCTTGAGCAACAATCCAAGGTCTGAATGAAGTAATCCCTTCAGAAGGCTCCCATGCTTCATGTGAAGTAGAGCAACCTTTGCAACCGCCACTAACTACCAACAACTAGGGTGAATCTCAAGCTATTGTGGACATGAAATTAAAGCTTCATTAGCTAGATTCATGAAATGCAAATATGCATTTTTTCTCTGTTCATAAGTTAGAATATTGTTGTCCATTGACCAAGTTTTGAGGAACACTTGGTCATATTTGACCGTTTTTGGACTTCGATAGCCTGTCAAAGATGGAGCGCTAGCCAAAGCAGAGATCACAAGATCTTGGTCCACTTTTGGGCCCCTTTTAGGGTTTTGGGTTATTGTAACGAGAAAGGGATGTCGGCCTGTGGGTTTACTCACGTTTAGGCCCACTTTTGTAATGTATAAATAGAATGATAGGCAATGTAAGAAGGAGTAGATGTGATTGCCTAGTGAAATCGGTAGTGCATCTATGTGATGTTGAATAAGTGCTATGTGCGAACTGTGTAAGGCTTGCAAGGCTAAGTGCAAGTTACTGTGAGGTTGCTATAGAAAGCTAAGTGTTGTAACGCAAGGAAGAATGATCTAGCGAGCTGCACAGATATTTTGTCCTATGCGAAGAAGGGTTTTGGAGGCTTTATGCTTGTAACAAATTGAAGACGATAATAAAGAAGAAGATCTTGTGGACGTAGCCCCAGGGTGGGGGTGAACCACGTAAATCTATGTGTTATGCTCTGTGCTTTGATTCAATGTGTTTATCTTTGCTTATGCTATGTGCTTTGATATATCCAATTATGCTTTGTGCTTCTTAGATATATATGATTGTTAGATCTAATGTGTATGAGAATGCTTAGTGCTGATCTACTGGATCTGATCTGGATTATTATGGTTAAGTGTTGAAATACCGTAGATCTAAGTGGACACCGCGATGCTCTATGCCATCTGCGAAGTATAATAAGGGTTGAATATTGATGAATGATTGATGTTAAGTGCTTTGTGAATGATATAATCACATATCTGTGTCCCAACTAAGGTTGCAGACACCTGAGTCTTACAACCACCCCTACCTCTACCTCGGGTGAGACTTCATCTGCTTCGTAAGTGTTGTCGAAAGGGCCAGTAGTTAGGGCTTTGTTGGTGCGCTCTTGAGCGTTCAACCCTGGGTCTGCCCCTGTGCCAACAAATGGTTCTGTTGCCGGGACTTGAAACTGTGATTGATGGCAACTGAGGAAGAAGAAACTTTGTGCAAAATAAAACTTTGTGCGTAGATCTGTTGCCCTGGTGCGCAACTTTCTACTCAAACTGTGAAGCTTTGTGACAGGAATAAGGTCAGATCTGAAGAAAGGAAGATCAGATCTGCAGAAAAGAAGCGAGATCTAAACGCTTTGTGCTCTAAGAAAAGTAAAAGTGGAAATCTCTGAAAGAAAGAGGTAAGATCTGCAGAAAAGAGGTAAGATCTGTAAGCTTCGTGCTTTAATAAAGGTAATAATAGTTAAAAGTTCTTAGATCTGGAAGCTTTGTTCCCTGTAGAAGTAAGATAAGTGATTTTTTTTGTTTCTAGAGCATGGATCTAGGTATGTTTGATAGATTCTATCCTAGCTTAAAAACTAGGGCATTAATAGATGAAAGAAAATTTGATATGAATAGATCTGATAAGTATAATGATAGATATGTTATACCTATGCATAGAAAGAATGTCTAGACTAACAAATGGATGCAGGATCCTAGAAAGAATTTTTTGCAGGTTAGCTATCACGATTCTAGTGCGCAGTATAGAAGAGGTTGGGGATCATTTAAAAGAAAGCGAGGATTAATCCTATGTTACAGTTGCAAAAAACCAGGCCATCTAGCTAAGGAATGCCCTGGTAGAAGACCTAGTTGTCTCTGTTGCAAATCTATGGACCATGAGGTATTGGATTGCCCTAGAATGATCGCTAAGCTTGAAAGGATAAAT
This sequence comes from Picea mariana, assembly GCA_032191745.1. Classification (NCBI taxonomy): domain Eukaryota; kingdom Viridiplantae; phylum Streptophyta; class Pinopsida; order Pinales; family Pinaceae; genus Picea; species Picea mariana. The sequence continues at coordinate 54,577 of JASDQU010714697.1, forward strand.
CTGAATCAAGAAGACCATAAGGCAAATCTAGAAAAGGCAGAAACCCAACAAGAATCAGAGAAAGTATTAATACAGATGAAAGAAACCCCGAAGGAACATAAAGATGTCCGATTACCAGAGATCTTCAAAGAAAAGGAGCAAGTTGAAGCAAGAATAGGGGACTTCGACATCGAATATATTCTTGATGAAGAAACACAAGTGAACATTATGCCAGAAAGAACTTGGGAAGCTATAGGGAAGCCTGCCATGATTCCTTCATTGGGAGGAATAAGACTATTCAGAGGAAAACTGATGATGTTATGTGGAAAACTCGCTCAGATACCTATGATAGTCAATGGAACCTAGACAGAAGAAGATTTTGAGATTATCAAATTCATTGAGGACAACGCCCCATTTACTATGCTATTCAAAAAACCTTGGATTGAAAGAGATCAAGCCAAAAAGAAGGAAGAAGAAGAGGTTTTAGAACAACAGAGACAAGAGTTAAAAGATTTCATGACTAAAAGGATCACACAATTGATAGAAGAACAGGAGAACCTCTCGAATCCATCTGACACTAGAAGCCCAGATATCGAGGCCAAAGCTACACAAAAGGCTAAAATTTCTACCCCAAATAAAGAAGAAGTGATATACCTAAACTCTAGGAGAGAATCTTACCAGCACGAAGTGACTATGTCCAAGGAAAATAAGAATCAAAATGGGAAGAGAATCACTGAGACGAAGCTCACTGGAAAGAAGGCCAGAAAGATAAGTAAGAAGAAGGCTAAGATTGAAAAATTACAGAAGATCCCAGAGGGTACCTTGCAGCAAGACACTTTGTAGAATTGGAGCTTCGTCGGGATATCAAAACAACGACATATGCCACTTCGCTGAGGCGAAGTAATATAGCCGTTGGAAGCCAATATAATTGTTTGACTGCCGCTCTGAACGAGTCGAAAAGCATTTATGGCTCGCCACTAGACCGTTAGACAACGCCATAACAGACAGAACATAAGTTAATGCAGCCTCATACCCGTTGCAAGCAGATCGTTGCTAAGTTTCCCTACTTAGTTCGTCGCGCCACGCACCGAGAATACTTTTTGCTAAGCGAGAATTTGAGCCTGATGCCTGAGATTACTTCACCCTGTGATCATTTCCTTGTTCTCATACCATTCACTGTAGTCTCTGAATTCATTTCACACTTGAGCTAGTTGACCCGAGCTTGTATGTCAGACGAGCTCAGTGTTGTTGAGAAAGTAGTTGAAGAAGTTTTGATTGACTTAATGACTGAGAGAGTCATGTCAGAGCGAGGATTAACTATAGGAGTCCAAGCATCGTCAACGAGAGGACTCTAGGCCTCCCCTTCCACTGCTCGCGCCGGTCCATCCTGACTGACCGATGAGAAACAGACCAAGCACAGGGATGACATCGCAAATGCCAAGCTTATCCCACACATTCTACCTACTTACTTACCACCTCTAAGCGGTGCCATCAACCGTGATAGTGTACCTCGAGACTTTGAGTACACTTTGATCACAGTGTACCTTCCAAAAGGGGTGCGCGCAATTCGTGTTGACCAGGATAAGCTCGCAGTACTAAAATTTAGTGATTTTAACCTTGGAGATCGTGAAGTTTACAACATGTTAGCCCCACATAAGTACTTAACCAGGACCAAAGGCAATAATTCTAAGATTTTCCTGCAGTCATGGACCCAGAACCTCGCGCAGTCCACACTACTTAATGTAATGAAGATCCCGCACTTCGACAGACACCAGGAAGTCAACGCATGCGTCAAGTTGTTGTTGTCCTGCTACCACAGAGGATACTTATGGTTGGACCGCCGCATCGCTGTGGATCCGACCTTGATCAATCGGATCATAGGACTTAGTATTCAAGGCCCTGACCCACAAGAGTTTTACTCTGGAAAGACCTTAGACCAAGCACTAGGGTAGAGGATAAAAGAAACTTATGGCGATGTCGAGAAAGGCACGCTAGGCTACAAGGTAGCCTTTATCCAGAGTGGCGCAGTGCGCCTTGCCTGTCATTTGATCGCGGGCAAGCTAGTTCGCAAGAACAGACCAACACAAGTGACTAGATTCGTAGTTGACCTCGCAGGGAAGTGCGCCGAGGGACTATAGATGAACTGGGTGCAGTACCTTGTAAACCAACTAGAGCTTGATTGTAGAGAAGCGCAAGACCAAGGGTACGAGTTCTAATTTAGTTGGTTGCTCATACAAATCACTTTCATCACCTGGGAGCTACCAGAAGGTGCCACTTTTCCGGAGATCGAGCCCTTTGAACCGCTGGCCGTGAAGTTCTGTACACTGTGGTACTCCAGCGACATGAACAAGCAGTGGCATTCCAATGCCATCTTCCACGCCTATTACAACCAATTGGAGAATGTAATTCAGTCTACACCGCGCCTCATCCCAAACACACTTCACAGGTTTAGACCTTTGATAAAATTTAGCACAGACTGCCACTTCACCTATATCACAGCGCGCGCTGATGAGCACAAACAACAGCTCCAGTCGTACTACAAGTTGACAGAAGAAGACTTGGAGCAGATTACCAAGGAATGGTCGACGAACCTCCTTGTGGCAGCGGACCCCACAGAAATGTTCAACGTGGATAGCCCTGAAGCTATGACGGATGCACCTGGACCAAGCAAGAATAAGAAGGATGATGACGTTCAAAATGTCCATAGCACATCCACAAAGACTATTTCGATCTCACCTGCGCAGGGAGGTGATGGTGAAGAACTAGGTGGCACAGAAGTTGAGAAAAACAAAGGCGAGGTTACTCTGCCTAGAGAGGAGGAGGATCCCTCTAAGATAAGGAAGATTACCCCACCAAAGCCCTCATCCCAAAATAAAACTAAGGCCACCTGGACTACGTTTAAGACTATCCTCACACCAGATGACTTCAACTTCTTAATCGCTGCGCTGAATGATGCTTCACTAGAGATCACAAAAAAGCAAGAAGTGAAGCAGGAGGAGGTATTCAACTGAATCAAGGGTGAACTTCAAGAAGTGCAGCAGGCACTCCAGTCCAACTGAGCAGTTTCTACTATGCTCTTGACAATCGGAACAACAGGAACAGGCGATGAGCCCACCCAATTACACCAGATCACCGATAAAGTCGAAGCTTGCCTTCGACGTGCTCAAGAATACACAGCGCAAGCCACCCAGGCTTTGACACAAGTACATAGTGCACTTGTAGAACAATAGAGTAAGGCAAAACGAGAAAAGATTGCTCTGCAAACAAAGTGGGATGAGGAAAAAGCACAATTACAGTAGAGCAAGGACCAGTTGCTAGCAGAGCAACTTGAAGTACAGGAAAGGGTTCACAAAGTTCGCTCTGTGACGGTCATAGAAGTGAAGATTGAAGAACATGTCCCACAGTAGGTGGCACAACTTGAAGAAGTAATCCAACAACTTCAGCAGCATCGCAGATCTGGAACTTCGTACCGTGCCTGAGACTCCTCAAGAAATAAGAGATCTAAGGGAAGCAACTGCCTGCAACGCAGTTGGCCGATTAAAAACCTTTGCCTTGGAATGCAAGCAGCTGAGCACTAGAAGTGCCCAGACTTATGAGAATCTCACAGAGAATCCAGAGTTGTAGGCATTGGAGGCACACCTCCAAGAAGCAAAGCAACACACATATATGCTACAAGCGCAGCTGAAGGCCTTGACCCCAGTCGAAAGAATGAAGAGATTTCCACAACAACGCACCACCCAACAATAGGTACACATGCTGCAAAGTAAAGTGATGGAAGTCTCCCAATGACTTCAACCGATCCAAGAAAAAGCATGCCAACTGTGCACTAAATTCGAAAGCCAAGGAGTCGAGCTTGAACAGGTTGTTATCACTACGGAACAACGCCTTGAAGGGCCAATAAACGACGTAGTGATCTAGGAGTTCACTGAGCAAGAGGTTGTCGCACTACAGCAGGTCGAAGCAGCTCAAGGCATTCGAGGCGGAATTGATCACACCATAGTGACTCAGAACGAGTCACAAGTGAGTGTTGGGGGGTTGTTGGGCCTTGACCAAGTTTTGAGGAACACTTGGTCATATTTGATCGTTTTTGGACTTCAATAGCCTGTCAAAGATGGAGCGCCAAGCGAAGCAAAGATCATGAGATCTCGGTCCACTTTTGGGCCCCTTTTAGGGTTTTGGGTTAATGTAACGAGAAAGGGATGTCGGCTCATGGGTTTACCCACGTTTAGGCCCACTTTTGTAATGTATAAATAGAAGGATATGCAATGTAAGAAGGAGTAGATGTGATTGCCCAGTGCAATTGGTAGTGCATCTATGTGATGTTGAGTAAGTGCTCTGTGCGAACTGTGTAAGGCTTGCAAGGCTAAGTGCAAGTTACTGTGAGGTTGTTATAGAAAGCTAAGTGTTGTAACGCAAGGAAGAAGGATCTAGCGAGTTGCGCATATATTTTGTCTTATGCAAAGAAGGGTTTTGGAGGCTCTGTGCTTGTAACAAATTGAAGATGATAATAAAGAAGAAGATCTTGTGGACATAGCCCCAGGGTGGGGGTGAACCACGTAAATCTATGTGTTATGCTCTGTGCTTTGATTCAATGTGTTTATCTTTGCTTATGCTATGTGCTTTGATATATCCAATTATGCTCTGTGCTTCTTAGATATATATGATTGTTATATCTGATGTGTATGTGAATGCTTAGTGCTGATCTACTGGATCTGATCTGGATTACTATGGTTAAGTGTTGAAATACTGTAGATCTAAGTGGACACCGCGATGCTCTGTGCCATCTGCGAAGTATAATCAGGGTTGAATATTGATGAATGATCGATGCTAAGTGCTCTATAAATGATATAATCACAGATCTGTGTCCCAGCTAAGGTTGCAGACACCCAAGTCTTGCAACCACCCCTGCCTCTACCTCGGGTGAGACTTCATCTGCTTCGCAAGTGTTGCTAAAAGGGTTGGTAGTTAGGGCTTTGTTGGTGCGCTCTTGAGCGTTGAACCCTGGGTCTGCCCCTGTGCCAACAAATACAAATTAGGAGGGGAGACTCCTTTTGTGATAAAAAATTGAAAGACTTTAGTTACCCGAGGATGCCCATTCCCTCTGTTTTGCTTAACATTACCGAACTTCATGAAAATTTGTAACTTCTGGCTGGTTTTAGCTACGTGATAGCCTTATTTTTATATAATATACACTACCTGTTCTTGTTAAAAAAACTTGGAGAGTTTTATATTAAGTAAAAACTGCAGCATAGGTTGCAACAAGTTTACATCAACAACATGCTTCGAAATTCTTTAAAAAAAAACCTAAAGAGAGAGTATCTACTAGCCTATAGTTGTGTTCATGTAATGCGAGGAGCAACACATCTCAATATATCACAATGTTATAGTTTGTACAAAAAACATCTAAATACCTAATTACTTTGAAAAACATACAAACTTAACAAAAGGCACGACAACTGGTTGCTTCTTGAAGAGCTGCTTTAGTTGAGTTCGAGTCCAGTTTGACAATTTTCACATTTTCTGGAAGCTGGCAAACTGTTTCATCTTCCCTTGGTACTCCAGAGTTTGAATTAATAGACCACACTTGGTTGGATTCTCTAGTCAAGTTGATGATGATGTTTCGAAGCATGTTATATTTAGCTTCCATAACTGAAATTTGATGCTTCAATTGAACTAAAGTACCCATAATTGTAGCAATTTGAGAAGTAACAGGTTGATATTGCTATTGAATTTTAGTTATGGATGTTAGATTGAGCTTCAATTACCTTGAATGACATCCTTGTGACCTCTTAGTTCTCGCCAAATATCCTGTAGCTTCTTGTAGTCCATCTTTATATTGGAACAATCCAAAGTCAATTGCAGATTGAAATTTCCAATGTTACCTATAGTAACTAGCCTTTGTTTCTCTATTGAGGTCCCCGAAGCCCAGAACAACTGTTGACTATACTCCAAGTGGTCTAGACAAACACCATAGAGGAATGCACTTTCTGAGCATAACAAAGGATACCACAGGAAGCTCGAAGTTGAACCAATAAATCTCGAAGGGCAATATATATGAACATACCGCTCAAAAGAATAAACATGCAATGCCTCCCTTACCCAAAAGGTCTCTACATAGTCTTAGTCGAGGCCAAAATCAAAGATGCAATCACTCAGAAGAATCGAAGAACGTTGATAGAGTTCAAAATCATACAAGGATAAAATAGACCCGCCTTGTTTGAGATAACATAACTAATTTAAAATCCCTCTAATGGAAACTAGAAACAATCCCCAATGCAATACTCCTTTCAAAGAGAGTTGAAGGTAATGGTGTCTACTTACTTGTGTTCCAGAAGAAAACCAAAACCATGCACGCTAGCCAAATCAAATAACCTAAACTCACCAGCGTAGAGCTTAGACCTACAAGCCAGAACCTCCACACTAGAAGGTAAAATCTCATAGCCATTATCCCATAGTGCCAAGAAGGAATACTTCGCTCAAATTCAATATTTTGTGGAGCTTAGTGTTGAGGTGTGTGAGGAGAGGGGAGAGGTCTCTTCACCTTACATACACTGTCATATGGCAGACTTACCTTACGATCTGCGAAGTGCCTTCTTAATGTCTGAAACTTGCCATGTCCTCCATGAAATATTAAGGGATAGATTGATTACCTAACTTACCATTGAGAACAATGTCCCCTACTTTTAAAGAAGTGGCTTGAGTTGCATAGTCATTTGCTAGATAATTATTCTCCCATAGAACATGGAAGAGCTTAACCCATGAAAGATTATTGGATTCTTGCTTTGCTCGTTCTAGTATTGAAGCCAAAAGAGTATCACCTGGGGTAGTATTCAAGACCATATGCCTTATTACATTTTCGAGTCCCTTACGACATTTAGCTTTTGAATACCAAAGTTGATTACAATCTTCAAGCCTTACAATAGTGCATAGGCTTCAACTTGATTATTTATTGATATATTGGGATCCCGAGCAAACAAAAATATTATTGTTCCTCTAGGATCTAGGATAACCCCTCTTGCACCTACCACCCCATTTTCTACCAGTTCGTTCTCACCCTCTTTTAAAAATCAAATCATTTAGATGTGTAAAGCCTTGACATAAAATCTTTATATTAATGGATACCTCTCCAACTATAGGATTATTTCAAAATAGCCTAAAGCGGGGAAGCTCAAACGCTTCTAGAAGGTGCCTTGCTATAGTTCTTTAGCTAGGAACATCTCAAGGAACAACAAAAATTATCTTACCCAAATAGTAATATTTGCTCTGTTAGTTCATTGACATTGATATCTCTATTAAATCTGAAATCAACACACTAAAGCCAAACATATCACAAAATGAAATTTAAACTTTAGTAAAAATGATAACAACTTACCGTCATAACCACTCAATTTGCACCCAACTAACAATAATATAAACAACTTATTGTACTGCCTCCCAGGCAGTATACATAGTGATGAGTTCACTTTGACTACTCTATTAATTTGGGTTGACTTTAAAAATTTTGTAAAAAACTTAATGTGTAACATAACAAACTCAAAATTTTATTTTTTAATATGTAAAAAAAACTGAATTTTCTTACATTTCATTGGCTG
>JASDQU010714698.1:0-27150 GCA_032191745.1 Picea mariana
CTTTTTATCACCCCTCTATGTCTTCCACTCTCTCTCCCTCCCACACTCTAACACACTCACTCTTTGCCTCTCCTCTTTGTCTACCTATATCTCTCCCTCCCACACTCTAACAAAATCACTCTCTACCTCCCCTCTCCTTCCCACACTCTTTCACACACACTTTCTATCCCCCCTCTATGTTTTCCTCTCTCTACCTCCCCTATTTGTCTTCTTGTCTATCCGACCCACACTCTCGTATAATAGAAAGAGTGGTGCATTGCAAGGAAAGTTATGGTAAGGAAAGAAATTCCCTTGACCTAGACTTAGAAAGGCATATAAATACCTAGACCTAGACATAGACTTAGAACATGAACTAGACCTAGACCTTTCTTCACCATGCCTCACACTCTCACATCGACTCCCTCTCTATATCCCCTCTCTTAAAATCTCTCCCTCTCTCTCCCTCCCTCTCTTTCCCTCCCTCCCCACCTCCCCCTATCCCCCCTCCTCCCTCCTCCTCTCTCTCTTTCTCTCTCCCCTTCCCTCNCACTCTCACTCACTCTCTCTATCCCCCTCTTTCTATCTTTATAATTCTACCTCCCTCTCTATCTCTCTCTATCTCACTCTCGACCTCTATTATTGTACCGTCTAGAAATTAGAATTTTTGCACATTACTTTCATGAGTCACTGACCATTAAACCACTAATTTGCAACAATTTACAAGGCATAGGATATTTGTTCTACAAAATGGATCTGGATGGGATGTCTCTGGCACTGGGATCCCATCCCATAGAATGAATGGCCTATGCCAAAAAAATATCTCCCTGTCTGCTAGTACCTTGTTCTGCTTGGGACTGCAATGCCCGCCCCTCTGCAACACCCCATTCCACGTATCGTCAATGTCCCATCGGGAATTCAATGCAAGGTGGAGGATGGTCATTTTATACAAACTCCTCCCACACTCCTCCTCCCCTATTTCTAATCGGGATTGGATTTCTCCTGCTCTACAAAAAATGAACCAGATCGATCCTAAACCTACTCCTGAAATATATTAATTTGGAACCACGGCTCCAGCTCTACAGAGGTGTTTACTCATCGATTCCTCGTCATTTGTCCATGGTAAACTAACTACTCCTCATTCCTACGAGACATTATTGTTATATCAATCACACAGATTATGTTGTTTGTTCAATTGAAGGCATGAGAGATGGAATCTGATATCATGATATGCAAATTTTATATGGTGGACACACTCTTTTGGCATGCAATACCTATTTCCTTATATGTATAAATTTGGCATGAAATCACACTTGGAAATAAATCCATGTTTCAACCCTTCAGTCCAAATTTATTGCACACTTGGGACCACTAGACTCTTTTTTGGATCCTCAATGGAATGTGTGGTAGTTGTTGTAGGATCATATTTACATCCCTTGGCCTGTCATTAGCATCTTTTGACTATATTTTATCATTTTCATCATGAAGAGTTTCCTTCAATGCATGATTTGCAACACGACTATATTTTAGTGGAAACACATTTATACTCAAAACTGTATTTATATCATTCACAATGAACCTATAACAAATATGCAATATAGTGCTCTGTATGAAATCTGGAAATCCATTGTACAATGTAAACCATAATCCTAGAGATTGACTGTGAATTACCCAGGAAGGGTTGACTAATGTGTTACATGTCTAAGTGAAATGTGAATTGATCAAATCATTGTAAAGTGTAAAAGGATATAAAAACCTATCCAAGCCTTCATTTATAATCATCTTGGTTTTGATTTTTTGAGGACCTAGAGGGAGAACCTTGTTGAGAAGTATATTATCAGAGGTTTGTGGCCACTATCTTCTGTCACTATGTATTCAGCTAATTAATCGTTTTTAAACTATAATTATAATTTGATCTTATGTATTGTTTCTAAGGGTGAATGTATTCATCATGTTGATGATGTACTTCTAGTTTATCTTCTGAATGCCTATTTTCATACCCTAACCACAATGATGTAACAAGTTTGATAGGAAATTCCTAGACAACACATCTTAAGGTTACAATAGTCATATTTTATGACGAAGCATGATAGATGATTATGGATTTTCAATCAAAGACTGTACACATTATCAGGATTACCCAACATCGCAATCTAGAAATCCATTGTCCACAGTGTAAAATGTAAACCTAGAGATTGACTGTGAGTTACTCAGGAAGGGTTGACTAATGTGTTACATGCCTAAGTGAAGTGTGAATTCATCAAATCACTGTAAAATGTAAAAGTCTATAAACACCCATCAGTCCCTTCATTTAAAAATAGCTTGTTTTTGAATTGGTGAGACTCTAAAGGGAGAACCCTGTCAACTAGTATATTATCAATGGTTTGTGCTCAGTGTCTTTTGTCACTATTGTATTCAACTGAATAATTTTTTTTAAATGATAATTATAATATGATCTAATGTATTGTTTTTATTCGTGAATGTTGTCATCATTGTTGACCATTTTTTGATTTAGAAAAAGGATCAACACTGAGGGGAATCTTTGGGGGAATCAAGGAGCACCCTCCTTTGTTTTTATAGAGATGTTACTCCTCCTTACATTCTTTTATCAAATTTACTGAATTTAAAAGGGAGAGTGCTACACAACTAAACTCCACACAATCTTTAACACTAAGAAAGGATCTTGAGATAACCCAAATATTTATTTTAAGAACAATTATTCCTATGAGAGGACCAGACAGTTCCAAACTCATAAAATGAAAGAAAATGAATGATTATGATTGTAAGATTTATTTTCTCATCCCAACGTAAATATGTTTCCATGATTCAAAGAAAGTAAAAGATGCACCCAAGATGATATTGAAGAAGAAATAACGCAAAGGTTACACAAGTCTATCAGAAAGGTTTGGAAGATTATTCCTTTTATATCATGTGAGATGTAAAAGAAAACATGCTAAATGTTTTTTTTTGCTAGAGACAAATACTGAAATAATAAAAAAATATGCATTCCCTGATAGTTTCCTTTAAAAAATTAATGGCAGGATCCCAAATGAAATCATTCAAAAATCAGAAACAATGTTCATCATGAGGTATTAGCAAATTTCATCGATTTGAATAAACGATGGAAATAAAAGCAATTTCCTTCAAAGGCAGGGATGGGGCTCCTGCAGACCAAAAATATAGAAACATGGAGAAAGGAAAAGGAGATTAGTCAGAAGTCAGTCTTCATGGTATGACTCATGAGACTGTGAAGGATGGATGAACTTAATACTGCAAAAGGGAAAAATAAGGGAAAAGTCTTGGAAGTCTGTACTTACAAAAATGGAGGCAGGATGTTGGAATCTGAACCCTCTCCTGTTGAAAAACATTGTTTAAAAATCCTTTCCAATTTTTTCACAAGTAATCAATAAAACCTAACTGCCTCAAATTCTTTGTAATCAGGTGACTCTGGCTATTTCCTCCATATCTTGGTTTACCCATGATTTGATGTAATCAGGAAGAAGGCCCACAACAATTCCTTCTTTTACTCTCAGTGAAAAAATTTCACTTCGATGCCGCTCAGGTCTACACATTGTTACCTAGCAATAGAATTGTGCTCCACACTGTTGATGACAAAGTCGATGAGCCATTTTCATATTTCAAATTTCAATAAACTCGTAATTCCAACAAATTCCATGCCTAGGGAAACCTTAAGCGTGTTCGAATTTGCCTCAAATTCTTCCTTTGTAGATCTTTTATCATCCTACATAAGGGAAGGGGCCTCCAAAATTTTATGGAGTCAATTTATTTAAAGAAAAATTGTCTTCTCCTCTTGTCCAGTACATCACATGTTGCAATCATTTGTTTTAATATGTTGATCCCTTTATCTCATTCCCCTTCTGTCTCTTATAATGTCATGTCAGTGAGTATTTTGATAATGTATCTACAAATCTTTCATTAAAACTCATATCCTTTTGGAGCTCAACTTTGAGGGGGATTATTTCTAGGAAATAATCTTCCCAACAAGAACAAAATCTTTGATAATATATCATGTTGTATTTGCAATAATTTCATGCCCAATATCAGAGAAAAATAAGTGATGTTTCTAGCTATGAATGTTCTGATTGTCACACATTAGTTTTATACATAGCACATGGACCTCACCACTTGACTGCGGAATCCATCAGTTAGTTGTTTGGAATTAAGAAATTGATGATAGCAAGATCAATAAATTTGGCTAACGAGAACACCCAAATCGCTAATGGCCAGTCCTCGTTGATTCCCATCACATGTGGGTGTAGGGAGAATGTCTTCCAAGCCAGTGTTGACCACCAAATTAACAGAGATGACATTGTTTCTTCAGTTCATAGCAGGAAGTTGGAGAGCTTGCAAAATTACTAGGCTATGCAAGAATCCAATCTAGAGCTTTATGTGGTCATTCTCATCAAATGCAGGTGCCCAACAAAGGCACAAATGAAAAATCGTATCACTATGATGATTGATTATATTGTGCATGAAGGTGGCACAATGGATAATTTTAGTAGGATGTTTAGTGTTGATTTCGATGTCTTTGTTTATTTTTGCAATTTTCATTCATGTCGCTTGGAAATGAGTGTGGTCTCAGCCTGTTAGTCATGTTTTTGCTTCTGTTGGTCATGTGAGAAAATTAGATAATTTGTTCTTATTATGTATGTCCATGGATGTTGTTAGGATGATGGTTGTTGGATTAATCCTTGAGATTAGAAAAAATTATGAAAGATTACCCAAAGGTAAAAAACAATCCGCAAGCATAGAGTTGTTGAAGACAGAGAAGAAAAAATGAGGGAATTGATTGACCCAGATTGGCCTCTATGGTTAAAAAAGAAAATGGGAATATTACAAAACATAGTGGATGAACACACATGATTATGAAATGTGAACATAAATTAAGATACCCTTCTTACAAAAATGTAAATAGAAATTACAAGTATGCAAAAACTGTAGCACAATGTAGGTGATTATCCCAATACATAATTATTTCCAAAACAATGTCCCCTTCCTTCTTCCCACTTACTGAACATGCATTTTTAACCTTTCGACCCTACATTTCCAATCTCACCTACAATGCAGCCACAAGCAATCTCAAAAGACACTTTATAGAACAATAACAAGAATGACAGTACATTGATAAGCTTGGGGATTGAATGGATACAAATGCCACACTGTTACTATTACTTGCAAATTGAATGGATATGAAGAACACACTATTACTTTATTTATGACTCATGCCAAAATAGAGAAATTTGCAAGTAATGATATCTTAGATACCTATAAAAAGGAATGAAGAGGGGCATGTTTAGGAACCGAAAAGAATATAACTGCTCTGTATCAAGTATTGTGGAAACTCAAGTAACCTTCATAAAAATCCCACAATTAAAAATCCCACAATAGAAGAAAAAAAGGTAATTTTACCTAGAAATAACATAAAGTCCACATGGTTGGACAAGAGATACATTTTTCCTCAATAAGACAGTCTGAAAGTAAAGATTCAAGAACCCACCAAAAGAAAAAGAGCGGAAACAATGATCTTGATAAGTTGAAGCATTATTTTCATTTATTTTGAGTATTGTAGCTTATTCAATGTTATGACTTTATTTCTAAATGCCTATTTTTTGATCAAAATTTGTTGTTTTCCTTTTCTTCAGCTCCTTTGAATCATAAATAATGGTGCAGAAGTGGGCATTGTCCATTGAAGTGTCTTGTTAGCCAAACCCTGGTCAATTTGTGATTACATATGTCCTTCACAATAAAGCACTAAATCATGTCCTACAAATTCCGAGAGAAGTTTATGGGAGGACTACCAATAATGAAGGATACTATATTGCCCTTGTTAAAGGGATGAAAACAATGAAAAAACATGGTGCCATTGATATTGTTGTGTTCACCAACTCGAAACTGATATGCAACCAAATGAAAGGAATTTATCAAGTTTGAAAATACAACTAAAACTTCTTCATCGAGAAGCAAGAATCGTTGTTGCTCAGTTCCACTCTTTTACAATAAATTACCATGTGGATATAAAGAGGATGTCCATTGATCTAGTATCTAGTGCAGTGTCAACTATAGGTGGGGATGTAAAAAATGACTTGGTATCAACATCTACTCCAACAAAAATCATTCATGGACATCGATATAGATCCCCAATGTGTGGATTTTTTCTTGTTATGATAAATTCCATAACGAGGGGTCTTAGGGTTTGCTTGAATATTCATGGCTATATTATTTATATCTCTTAAGAAGTAATAAGGTAGGTTCATTCTTTTAGTTCTTTCCAAGCAAAGAAAGAATCAGAGATGGAATAAAAACACAGCAGAATAACATCCTTCTCATGTAATGAATCTCTTGAGCATAAGCAAGACCTACATCCATTCATCAACAATCCAATCCCTAGGGATACCCTTGGCCCAATTGGGATCTCGATGTTCATGTTTCAAAAAATGATTTACATCCCCTCCTGTAATTAACTTATTTTTAAACCACTTTTCTCCATCAGTAGACAGGTTACAAGTTGTTGCTATGGATTCTTATGTAACTTGCATAACCAGGTTTGCAATTTGGGCTCACTGTCCATTAAAACTTTCAACAAATGCCCTGGCTGCACCATAGTGGTAACCATCCAATTGGGTATAGAACAAATACCACCTTTCCCGATAAAAAATGTATCTAATGTATTCATAAGATTTCATAATCTTGAGCCCTTTAGGCTCTTTTCTGTTCACGTGTCCACCATTACCCATCTTGATTGTCAGGACCAGAAAAATAGAATCTTTGCTAAAAAAAGGGATATGTATGATGTGCAATGAGAAAGATAGGAGATTTTATAGCTCTGTGGATGAAAATTAAAATTGACCCGCTGCAGTAGTAACGAATAATGTGCCATATTTTAAAATAATTGATTTGAAAAAACTTCGTCCACTTGACATCTTGGAAAACAGACTCGTATAGGTGAAAATACCCCACCTTTGCATGTTTTGACTGTCAATTGGGCACTTGCTAACTGTTTTGAATTTTCATTCATCCTTGTAGGACAGTGCATGACTTCCAAGTCTCTCAATGGTGCTCGAAATGATCACAATTAGGGACATGTGGAAGTTCCTATAACGCTCAACAAGGTTTTTCCTTTTGCATTCTTGGATGGATTTGACTTGAATCAACAACTTAATAACTTGGGTAATCATGAAGAATAGATCATGATATGATATATAGCTCAAATTAAAATATTTAAAGCTAATGATGTCATCAAATAATCATACACACATGTGTATAATTAATCCTATCCCCTTTTATAAAACTAAGTATCCCTCATTTCTCTCAACATAATACAAATTTGACCCCCTAATAAAATTCAAATGCTTAATCAAACTAATGATTACTATTTATATCTTATACAAAAAAAATGTAATGAAGAAAGTAAGGGGTGAGAGATAAAACTTTGTAGAACATAAGAGGTGAAAACCGTTGTAACTGCAAAATTATTTAAGTTTTTGTCCATCAACCAAATTTGACTACGCAGGGATTTATTGGTTGTCAATATTAATCATGATGCAAGGAGTAATTGAAATGGTGGGTGAAAAAGTACCCTCGGAAATTCATATAAAGAACACGCATAGGTCATTTGCAACTCTTGAAAATTCAAAATATCAAAAAGTTCCAAACAACACAGTTTCAATTCCAAGTCTTCCAGGACTTCTGTTCTAGAAACATTTCTCATGTTCTGAAAGTAAGTTTAGTGGGATTGCTAAAGAAACAAATTAAACAAATATTTAAATTTCAAAAGAGTTATCTTGGTCAAATTTATGAGCCACATTCAATAAAGCAACACAAACTAAGCATATAAAAGGACAATTTCTTGAAAGCTAAATTTTCCTTGTTTTCTGTGGGAGGTTTATAACCAAGGATAGATAAATACAACGTTCTCATCACTTTTCAAGTTAGAATGTAATAAGTGAATATTCTTGTATATCATCTGAAAGTAGAAACAATGCCAAAAATAATAACATCTTTGAAGCAACCTGTAGAACCTCTGTGTAGATTATCTTACTCTTATGATCCAATCAAACCATAAATAAAAATGATCCAATTCAAAATACTCATTTTGTTACACATTTCCATAAGATTATCAACTACAGTCTTTATTCACCTTTCAACGAGTAATATACATATTTCTATTAACAAGTTTGATGTAAAAGGGAATAAACTAGTATTTTTTAAAACAACCACATGAATAATGATTAAAATATATGAAGAAGAAGAAAACACATTTATAATCATCCTTTGATGACAAATGTGCACATCTTCTGCCTTTTTTACGCTCTATATATTTTCATTATGTTTCCATTGTTAACAAAAATTTTATTTTCATACATTGATATTGGCCTATTCTTAGTCTATGATAGCATTGATTAAATTTGGATTATTTGTTTTCTACAAAAATAAGCATGCAACATCTACTCATGGAGCCTGCAATAATTTTTAACTAGGCTAGACTTCAAAGCTTCAAAACCTAACAACATGTGTGAATACAATATTTATAGTACAAAGAATCATTCGAGCACCAACTTGTGAAGAAAAAAATAGAAAAATCTCTTCCAAACACCAACATCCATATAAATCTAAACACTAAATACAACATGGATAGACTCTTAAGTGGTATAAGTTTTGTTGAATTAATCCTAAGAATATTTCCTTTATCACAGACACCTACCCTACACAGTGTTTGAATGTAACTTTAAGTTAAATCTATAGTTTGAAAGTCATTGATATAAAGTTGTATCACAACTCGATTCCCCTAACTTAAGCTACAATTCTTCTCACTTAGGGAAAAAAAAAGTTTGGACCACAATTTAAAAATCACAGACTAACTAAAACTCAGTTCAGATTCCTATGTGTCTCCATCATCAGTAAGAGTTTGATGTTGGAAAAACCCAAAATATTAGCCTAGTTGAATGACATATTGAGAATAATTATTGGGCATACCTTGAAAATTTTAGACCAAATAATGCCTGGTGTGCACATCAAAAGGGTTTGTTGCAAAATGAGATTGAGATTGATGATGATGACACATACTCTCGTAGTTTGAATGTCAATCGAGTGTGTCCCTTAGTAAGATCAAATGGTGTTGTTACCAAATATATTGTAGGACAAGGCATATCAGTTGATCAAGTAGTTCCCAAACTAAAGGCATTAGTTCAACATCCAAGGGAGATAAAACATGAGGGATTATCAGCTTGAGGGATTAAAAAAAATTCTTCTTATTATCATCTTGAGGGATTATCTGATATTATTTTTATTCAGAACACTTACTCACTCTTGAAGAAGGGTAAGTTATCTTTCAACTGTGAGAGTTTATAACCGAGTGCACTATGTTGTTGTTCATTTATTGAGAATTACACAATGTTACCCTTCATTTATTGATAGTTGCATTATGTGGTTTTTGATAAATGAAAAAATAAATAATAAAATATAGTATATAACATCAACATGTTTGTTTATGTTCTTCTGTAAATGTAGATCATTGAATGTTCTTACCAAACTAGCGTACAATAATTTAAGAGGTTTACTTTTAAAATAAGGACCTTCGAATTTTCAGAAATATATATTTTCAAAAAAACATTGGCATTTCCATGAATAAGGATGGAAACAAAGATCATTCCATGGAAGACCATAAGCTTAAGTTTCGATAATCATGGTATTAAACATATGAAATTTTTTTAAGGTAAAACATAAAAAACCATAACTCTCAGAACTATTTTTCTACTATGATTTTCATTACATCCTGCATACACAGTCATATCATATGACTCTAACGGAGAAAATATGCTCATTTATCCACCCAAACAAAAAATACATGGTATCAACAAATAACTGTGTTGTATAATACATTTATATTACAAATGTTTTACAACAAATAATGAATACATTTCTATTTGGACTTTTCATAGAGCTCCATCCCGAACCACTGCTATTGTCAAGGTGAAGGTGGGAAACATGGCAGCTTAAATTTGGGTGTTCTTCCTCCTTCCCCAAAATCAATTATCATTGCAACAAGACTCACAATAATAATCCTAATACACCAATCACAATAGAAATAATTCTCCACTCGATGAATTGACTCTGGGATGAGAAATTCTTTGCAAAACATGAAGCATCTACCACTCAGAAGACCAATGAGCTATGTCGTGAGATTAAATTAATTCATTCCTCACAACTGATTCTACCCTCGTGGGAGGATTTGTATGAAATAATATGATGATTATTCCCTCATCATATAGATACCTAATATATACCTAGTCAACAAAATAATAATACATTAACAATTGATATGTAAAAGAGTTGAAATTGTAGCACATATCAAACCTGTAAAATCACCAATTGGAGAGTTGTCATCTAGAGGAGCATGATCCAAGGGAGGAAGATCACCAGAAGAAGCTCCTATATATGTAATATAACAATGAAATATTCATTATTTTCCTTACTGACATATAAAGGGTGAAATAATACAGACTTGAAACATAGATTACATCATTTGAGAGCCCCATCAAATGTACTTGTAATGGTAGGAAAACTGAAATGAAACTACATCCTTCTATGTTCTTGGATTGAAGCCACAATAGTTAATTCTTGCACCCCTGCAAACATCCACCTATTGCTCCATTAAAAAAATGGTGATGTCTATATATACTAATATTAACATATTGATCTCACCACTCTACAAAACTCACTTGGGACAATAGAGGATGCATTGTTGGCACGAGGATGATCCGACTTGTTGAGGTGTGGAAAATGAAATGGTTCATTTTCAGATGCAAAATTAGTTTCCAATTTGCCACTTTTGTTGCTTCTTTTGTTTTTCTTTTTAGGCATAAGGACGCTCTTATTCCTCTTCAAAGATGTCTCCAAAGTGCCCAACCCAAGAGTGAAATCATAATCCATGATGTCAAGATTTTTGGCATCATCCAAAATTCTTTTCACCAAACCAATCAATTGTTGGGTCTTGCTCAATGTGGGAGGAGGATTGTTTCGAAAAAACTCTAAGTATCCAAACAACTCCTCTCTAGCCAACTAAAGTCCCTCGTCATCTTGATCAACATTTTGTCTAGCCATAATAGTTGTGTTAGAATCTAGATCAAGGCTTGACACCTCTATACTTATATCAAGAGGTGCATTGAATGAATTGAGTGTTGCATGTTGGTCCAATAAAGGGTTTGAATCCCCTAAAGAAGAATACAACCAATCCAAATCTATGAAATTCTTACAAATGTTGTCGCGAATAGACCATGGGAAATCTCAAGCTACAAAATTGGTACGATACTGAGTGACAAGATATTTCTTATTGGGCTTAGTTTGACTTCTAACCCAGTAAACGTGAGATATACTCTCATGAGGTTTGAAATCACTTTCTTGAATTCTTCTAGCCTTTTCTATTGATGATTCAAGTTGCTTCTCTTTCTTTTAGTTATTGAAATACCCTTCTTTTTTCAAAATTTCCTTGAACCGGTAACAAGGTTCAACATTTGTAAATAGGATATAAAACAACCAATCCATCCTACAAGCACATTTGTTTCTTCAATTAGAGAGAAATTTTGTATTCAAGTAACTATGGTATGACTCAAAATCATTGTTTTTCCCCTGATTTGCACAGGGAAAATCTCGACATCCTTTGACCCATATCCCTAAATATAAAAAACCAAGTTAGTGGAGATATCTCATGTTTATGAAACACAAAAATGGAAACACAAGAACAAGTATATAGACTTACTAATATTATCACTAGTAACCCAATTCTTTTGAAAATAGTCCAAAAATTTCTCTTCATTGGTGAATTTGATGAAAAAATGATTGATTGCTTTGCCTACTTCATCTTTGGAACAATTCTTCATGATACAACCTAGCTCATTGAACATCTCTTTCACATTTTCTGGACTACTAGCCAAACGATTCACATTTTTTATCCATGCCCTCCATACATGCCAAAAACACAAGATCACTTCGATCATTGTGATACTCCTGGCACATTCAATTCATTTTAGGTGAGTCAATTTTCTTGCAAATATTAGTTACAATGTAAAATAAAAAATTTGAAGTTACCTCAAAGCGACAATTTTAGTGAATGCATCATCAACCATGAAGGCACTCACTTTCCAATTGGGACATATTTGGTAACACCTATGCATGAGGTGCTCCAACCATAGTGAAATATCTTTTGATGTGTTTTGTGATTCCACCACCCATGCTATTGGCACCCCACTTTGTTGTTCATCGAAATCCACATGTGTACAACTGATACTGCTATATTTAAAAAACATATGTAGTCCAATTTAGGTCACCAATAAAATTGAACTAGCCAACTCAAATGATTATACTAAATCAATCATTGAAAACACACTCACCCAATATTTATTTTTATTGAATGTTGAATCCATGGCTATTATGATATTATGCGATAGCCTGACCATGGTTTCCAACATCCATTTTTTTTTTACTGCATCTATGAAAGGGAAATATCCACCACTCGGCTTTTGGTAAAAGAAAAAACCATCCTTGTGTTTTTCATACCAAAGTTTCACTCTCTTTTCATCCTTTTTGTTCAATTGGTAATTTCTCTTCATTAAACGATTGTAGATATTTGCAACATACTTTATTCACAAGAAAAATTCCCTATCTCGATCTACCTCATCCATGTCAACATATTTATTTATGTGCATTTTACACACTGTGTCAATAGGAACTTCCAAATAAAAACAACTTTCCACGTATGAAACCATGTCCCTTGAAAGCCTTGGATTATGCTTGGAACTAGACTCACCTGAAGTGTCATGTTTGCCATGACAGGTCCATCGATTCTAATATTCATGCTTAGACATGTTATATATCCAAATTTCTATATTAGGTCTTTGAACCATAACCTTTACTATAAAATGACACTGACAACCCCTCTTTTGCACAATTGATTGTGTTGTATATTTTCCTCTATTGTCCTGTGGGCCGTATGAGCAAGCATAACTACATAAGAAATTGTGAAAATTTAATACATATGAGAAATAATAAAGTTCTATTGTTACCAACAACTAATCAATAAAATTTTAAAATACTTACAACTCATATATCTTGGCAACACTAGCCCTTGATCTTGGGGGTTTGTTTTGTCAATGAATGAAAGTGCACAGAGCTATTGGATTCTTTTTTTCTCCTCTAATAAAGTCAGGAAATCTAAGTAAAGAGATTCTCGCAACTCGATCAATGCTCATTTGTTTTCCTCATACTTCAAACCAGACCAAATCTTCATTAGAAGAGATGATCTTGTCTTTTGGGTCTTCCATCGGGAGGTCCATGATTGTCTTCCATTTCTTTAACATTTTGTATCAATGTCTACAAACAATGTGCAAACATATTAGGAAAAATGGAACACCATTTAAAAGATTTTCATTTTAAGCCTTCTCTTACAGTTAGAAATAATAATATTCTAAAGAACTCAATTTATTACCATAAACACACACTCTGCTATGGATGGACCAACTGGTGATAAAACACACGTCCGTAAAAGGATCATGGGAGCTCATGGTTATTTTTCTCCCGAGTATGTAGAAACATGTGACTAGGTCTAACTTCACAAGTTTTTGGGTGTTAACTTTGAAGTATGTTAGTATTGACAATTATACATAGTCTATTGAATTTGATGTAGGACGATCCTTTCCATCCTATGTTTTCATAAATATTAATGGCCTTATGCTTCTTCTTTTGAAAGGCACTTATGTTCAGGTTGAGACAGAGCCCAAGGAAACCAACCCAACTTTCTTTTCCAACCATTCACGTCTTTTAGAAAAATGAATATGATGTCTTTACATCTTTAAAATTTGGAATACCACCCTGAACAATCTTCCAATATGTTATTATTAGTATAATAGAGTGCTAGGAAGAGTATTTTCAAGTAATCAGGATTAAGAGCCTCAATACAAAATCATATCAGAGATGGAACAATTCAGTTTATTCCTTTTGAATGCAATTAAACAAAAAAATGATCCAATCTGTTGTCTTCCAATCTAAGACCAAAGTTAATTGTTACACTAAATGGGAACCTTGCAACAATGACAATTTGGGTAGGAGATTTTCATTCTATTGTAACACCTTGTTTCCCCCAGTCTGTAAATATAACTATATGGGCTGAGGAACTATGGAAAACTTAAAAGTGTGAATGTTTGATTTGATGGACCTTGTGTAGAAGGTCGATGAAATGTAAATTATGATTATTTTTAATAGAAAATGGTTACGTGTTGCATGACTGCTGAAAGAGGGGATGTGCTAAGAGAGAGACCATGAAATGTTTCGAAAGGTGGTGGAGGGGACCAACAATAGTTTCTTTAACCTCCATCAAACCAGTACAATGATGGAATTAATTTTCTCAGATCAGAACAACCCTCTTACTAGGAATGAATTCTTGTCAGGCTGGTAGGTGGGAAGGCCTCTTCAAGAGTTAATGAGGGGTAGGGAAGACTTCCCATTGGTAAGGCCTCTGAACCTTACCACGAACTGGGAAATTCGAGCCACATGAAATATTGTTGGGGGAGGCAAGAAAGGAAGTGTGGTGGACAGAGATATACATGGGAAGAAAAAAATGTAGAGACGAGAGAGGAAACTCTTGGGTACGAGGAACGAATGAAGAAGGAACAGTGAGTTCAGATCATAGAAATTAGAGATTGAACACAGAGAAGGAGAGTAACCTTCGTCCTTATCTATTTTCTGTATTGGTAGAAGGAGAGTAACCTTTGTCCAAAACTTTCGTTGAGTTGGAAGTAAGAGATTTAATCTCAAAGCATCATGGTTTAAGATCAGGGGTGGCAAGTGATAAATCCATTGGGAGTGACTTAGCCTATGGTTGGGTGGAAATGAGAAACCCTTTCAGTAGTTGCATCACACTCTATGGTTTTGATAAGTGTTTTATTGCCTTATGTTTTGAATTGTAAATAATGGATGCATGTGAGTATTTACATGTCTATAAAGGCTTCCTTCTCATTATTAAATGATTAAGTTATGAGTATGTGTTTTCTTCCTTGAGAAACTATAATTCTGCTTGGATTTCAATATGCCCCAGTTTAATCGGTCGAAGGCGCTTTCCCCAGGAACTTACATCACCGTTTCAGAGTCAAAGTAAGCCTCTAGGAATATTTAATGATTTGGTAACCTCACAAGTTGCCTTGCCTTTATTTAGAACTTAAAGCTCTGCGAGTCGGGAAGGTGTTCCCTAAAGACCAATAGTCTAGAAGACTCTGAACTTGCGCTTATTTCCTTAACCAAAACCCAACTAACAGTGGGGATCATAGCCCCAAAGTTTTATGAAGATCCACATGACTTGGTTCTAGGAACTTTGGAGCTTGAGGCTCCGATATGTCAAGTTGTACGAAGGTCAAGTTAAACCCCATAATTTATATGCATCGTTGATCTATGAATGAAGATTGAGGGTGGGGAATCACTGTGGAGCGTGAAGGTGAAAATAGAGGACGCACTAGTTCGTGGCCCGCAATTAACCCTTGTCGTTGATATCGATGGGTTGGAGGATAAACGATCCTTGTTAGACTAGAATCAAGAGAGCACTTTCTAGATTGCGGAGGTCGAACTCCCTGGTAAAGAAACCACATGTAGGGATCCTGCAATTCCTGTGAACTGTCGATCATCATTGACCTTCAATATGAGTTTGAAGCGATCCTTGAAATGAAAGGACCATGTGGGATGGCGAGAACCTTCAAAGATATCAAGCTCAGAAGAGATATCGCTTTCAGGAGCACAGATGAAATCCAGTAGATGAGCCCATAGGAGTAAACGTCGAATCCTTTGAGCACTTAGAAAACTTTCTAAGTTGGAGTAATTCAGAATCCTAGGAGGAGGAGCGATAGTGGTTGTTGGATCACATCGCAGAGGTTTAAAAATCATCTAATCTAAACAAGGTACATGAACCTTAGTACCTTGCACATGCATGAGAAGAGGACTTACCAAAGTTCTGAAGTCCCGAAGTAGTTTGGGACTGTCCATCGTCAAGAGGGACACATGGCGATGGATCGTGCACTCTAGAGAAATATATTCAAGAGGAGGTAAGTTTGAAACTTGAGATTCCCGAAGCATAGAAAGCCAAAGGGTCGAAGAAAATATGGACCATTGGATTGAGGAGGAAATGTGTCGATAGGTCAGAAGATCCAAAGGAAGGCGAAGGTCAAAGTGTTGAAACACCCGAAGCCTGAAGAGTCGAAGAGTCGTGAGCCATCGATTAGCATGGGGACACTTGTTATTATATCAAGAGCTATGAGAATATTGTCATGGGGTTTTAGTTTGAGAACTGATATTTTTGAACCCCGAAGGCCTGAATACCCAAAGTGAACCTGGACCGAAAGATCTAAGCAAGACGTGGCGTGAATCTGTGAACTCCAGGTAAAGTCCTAAAGTGAATTCATAGCCATTGGATTTGGAGGACACATAATGAAAATGTGTGAGCTCTGGGTGAAGACCCGAAGTAATCCTCAATCGTCAGATTAGGAGAACATGCGTCAGAGGATTGTAGCCTTCAGATAAAATCCATTGAGAAAAAGGTGTGATATTTGAGATATTAGAAGTCTGAAACTTGAAGGAGATCTCGACCGTCGATAGAGAAGAGGGTTGGAGGACCGCTCATTTGGATTAAATGGTCAAACACCCAAAGTGGAAGAAAGACCATTTATCGAGCAGGACAGGTGTCCACAGATCGTCACCTCTGAAAGTTTGAAGTACGGAAGAAGAAAGGTTTGAGATTTCAAAACCTCAATGTCCATAATTATGAAGAGATCACAATCATTGATCTACGAGGGATGGATCTAGTCTGTAGATTTAAGAGGCACATATCTGAACTGTTGATTCAGACAGTATCATCAAGATCATGATATTAACGATCATGTAGCCATGCAGGGACAGGAGTTGTGTGAAGTTTGAAATATCGAGGGTAGGCCGCAATTCACACCGTCGTTTCATCAGGAGGACACATGGAAACTTAAGGAGGACTGTGGGCCCAAAAGTAGTTTGACCCCAAACTTCTTGTGGCCATGCTCACAATCGCATGGTCATCACCAAGGTCACATATGAGGAGAGGCCAAGAGAAAAGGGGCTAACACCAACTCCGAGCCTTCACTGAAGCGTGGAGGAGAACGTCACGGAGAAGACCTACAACAGAGGCCAAACGGACCTGTGTCATATTTAGAGGTGAGACTATCATGGTCTCAAATTCTGGTTTGATTTAGAATCGAAGAATCTTGACCAGAGGCTCAGGCTGAGTCCTGGACTTTCCAAACTAGAACTCGTAGAGAGTAAGAGGATTTGTTTCTGTAAGGAGGACGAAATTTAATCTATTGTTATTTTCCTTTGTCTCATCATGGGTGTGTTACAAATTGGTATCAAAGCATGGTTACAACACTTGGCCTGCTTGGGTTCACGGATGAGTCACTTAAAAACTCTATTTGGAGTACTTTTAAAAGAATGATTCTCTACCTTACCTCTTTCTTAAAAAGTCTGATTAAAAATGTTATTAAAGAAAATGATGAAACTTTCTACTGTTTGTATGCATTTAATAAATTTAACTGTGTATTTTTCATGAACTAATAAACTGTTAGCTAACAATAAGTGTTTTTGTCAACACTCGAGCAGTCAATAAATCATGGGAAAACTCCAAGACTAAAGGATGGTGACATGTCATGAAGTGGGGGATGACTCCCACAATAGAGACGAAGAATATGACGAAAGGAGGGCAGTGGAAACCCCTCTAGATCTAGATGAAACTATAAGGAGCCTCAAGGCCGAATTATAGAGTTGCAAGGCTGACAACAAGAGATTGATAAAGGAGAAAGAAAAATAGACAAAAATTAACACAATCTTGTTGCAGAGATTATCTGACATATAGACACAACTACAGCATGAACCTGCAACCATTCATGTGGATCGACAACATAATAAGAGAATTCAAAGTCCACCTGAGATCTAAAAACATGACTCTGTAAGTGACCACTATGGGAAAAGTACCTCAAAGAAGGCCTAACCTAGAGGCAGGGGACACTCATTGGTGGAATCCTCTAGAAATGAAGTTGGTAACTCCGAAGGATCTTCTAGTAGCATATCCAACTCACATTCTCGAAGTAAAGGAAAGAAGCGGAAGCGTTCCCAAAATCACGATCCTGAAGAATTCAAGAAAGACAAACCACCCTCTTTCGATGGAGATATTAAGAAGGGAGAAGATGTTGAAGCATGGCTTCTTGCTTTAAAGTAATACTTCAGAGTCCATGACTACTCTAAAAACTTGAAGGCTTGAATATCCATCTTCAACATTAATGGGAAGGATTCCATTTGGTGGGAAGACATCAGGAATGTTAAAGTAGTCCATGAGAAGGACTTGTCATGGAAACAGTTCGAGAAATACTTCAGTAAGCAGTATCTATCAGAGAAATACATGGATGGGAAGACTAAGGAATTCTATGAGCTCACGCTAGGGCATCTCACCATATACGAATTTGTCAATAAATTCCTTGAACTACTGAGGTATGTACCCTACATAAAAGATGAAAAAGTAAAAATGTAGTGGTTCATTAGTGGGTTACCTCAGACCTACTGGGATAACATTGCATTCGATGAACCAAATACCTTAGAAGAAACTATCTGGAAGGCAAGGTATTGTTATGAACAGTTTGGGAGTAAGACAAGACCTCGTGAGGACTAGAATATTAGGAGTAGTTTGGGATTCTAGAAGAAAGGGTTTAAATCCTCAATATTCAAGAAATATGGAAAAGATTGTAGAAGGATCCTTCCTACTAGAATTGTATATCAACAAAATTTCCCCTCTCAAAGTGGAAATAAACCTTTTAATACAACCCTAGAAAGACTGATAACCTAAAGGAGGAACCCTTAAAAGGCTGGGGTTGTGGAGAGGATCATAAATGAAGGGATTTCCCACACAGACAGAAGAATAGTAAGAGGGTCTACAATATCCAAGGAACTACCACCGTCAATGATGTGTCTAGGAGCATACCGCGAATCTATGTAGCCTTCGGCAAGATTCAATATGACAACCAAGCTTCAATAGTGGAGCTAGAAGGTATGATCACCAACCATCTAGTTTCTATTTTAACTGACCCAAGTTCTAATATGAGTTATGTGGCCCCTCATACTATTGATAAGTGTAAACTACAACCAATTATACATGTTAAACCGTGGTTGGTACAATTAGACAATGGAACCAAAAGAAAAGTGGAAGAGGTCATACCATCTTATCAATTCATCATGGGTGGATTTCCCACCCAAGCGACCCTTAACGTACTTCCCCTGGGATCTTATGACTTATTGATTGGTATGGATCGGTTGGATACTTACAAAACTAAATTTGAATGTTATCATAAAACTTTAGAATGTGTAAATGAAGGAGGAAAGACGACCCTCCAAGGGATTCAAAAGCATGTTTCAGTGAGGCAAATATCAACCCTTCAAATGAAAAATTATTGCAGAAAGGGGTGTTCCTTATATGCCATATAGGTATTGGAACCTATTGAGAATGACAAACCAAACCTAGAGGACCAACCCATATTTAGAGAATACAAGGACATATTCCCAAAAGAAGTACCAGGTCTACCTCTGAGAAGGGATATTGACTTCTTGATAGAACTTACACCGGGAGCAGTACCAGCATCTAGAACACCATATAGAACGAACACACATGAGATGGTTGAGCTCAAGCTATAGCAAAAGGAGATGATGGACAAAGGCTACATCTGACCCAGTGTATCTCCATGGGGAGCGCCCATCCTGTTTGTGAAAAAGAAATATGGCACGCTCTGAATGTGAATATATTACAGACAACTCAATAAGGAAACCATAAAGAACAAGTACCCCTTACCAAGAATCGATGACATGTTCATCCAACTGGGAGGTGCATCTATCTTCTTGAAGGTCAACCTAAGGTCTGGATACCATCAAGTCTGTATTAAGGATGAAGACATCCACAAAACAAACTTTAGGATGAGGTATGGTCACTATGAATTCGTGGTGGTGTCATTTGGGTTAACCAATGCCCTTGCCACTTTTATGTTCTTGATGAATAATGTACTCAACAAGTTTATGGAAAAATTTGTACTGGTTTTCATTGACTATATCCTAATCTACTCCAAGAATAGGTAGGGGAACAAAGAACATATTAGACTCATACTTCAAGTACTAAGAGAGCATCAACTCTACACTAAGTTTAGCAAGTGATACTTCTTTCAGAAGTAAGTCCATTACCTAGGCCATGTCATTTCTAAGGAAGGAGTGGCAGTAGACCCTGACAAGTTCAGATCTATTATGGAATGGCCTACCCGGAAGGATGTATATGATATTAGATCCTTCATGGGCTTAGAGGGATACTATAGAAGGTTCATAAAAGGGTTTTCCAAGATTGGTTGTCTAATCACTACCCTTCAGAAAAAGGGGATTAAATTAATTTGGACATCAAAATGTGAAGAAATATTTCAAGAACTGAAATACCTCTTAACCGATGTGCCAGTGCTAAAGATTGCAGGACCGGATCATGATTTCCCTATGTGTACATATGCTTGCAAGGAAGGACTCAGAGGAGTCCTTATGAAAGAGGGATGTGTAATTTCCATGAAATTAAATGAGCATGAGATCAGTTAGCTGACCCATGACCTAGAATTAGCTTCCATAGCACATGCTTTAAAAATGTGGAGGCACTACCTCCTAGGTAGAATATTTTTTCTTATGACATATCATTGTGGATTGAGACACATGTTTGATCAACCAAAACTCAATTCGAGGAAAGGTAGTTGGATGACTCTCCTAAGTGAATTTGATTTCGAAATCAAACACATAAAAGGAAAGGAAAATAGGGTGGTCGATGCCCTTAGCAAGAGTATAAAAATTATTCATCTAGCAGTAGTAAGCGCCTGTGAAACATACGTCAGGGAAAGAGTCAGAAATGCACAAGAGACAGATGCATTGTTCAAGACAGTGACCGCATACCTAAGACAAAAGCCTATAGGGATAAAGTATGAAGGCTACCAGATGATCGAGGAAGGGTTGTTGACTTACAAAAATATATTGTATATTCCAAAATGTGACGACTTGAAGAGGTTCATAATGAATGTACTACATAAGAGACCATATATTGGTCACCTAGGATATCACGACCACTAGGAAACAATTATATTGGTGTGGGTTGAAGAAATACATAGCTAAGTATGTAGCTAAGTTCCTAGAATGCCAACAAGTTAAGGAAAAGCACTGGCATCCAACATGATTATTACATCCCCTACCGATCCTAGAATGGAAATGGGAAACCATCTCCATGGATTTCATCACAGGATTACCAAAGTCGACCAAGAAAAATGATGCCATCATGATCGTGGTGGACAATCTGAGTAAATATGCTCATTTCATTCCTGTCAAATCAACTTGCAAGGCCATAGATATTTCTAACATCTCCATGAAGGAGATATTTAGACTACATGGCATGCCAAAGGAAATTGTATCTGACCGAGATACCAAGTTTACTTCAAAATTTTGGAAATCACTAATGGCTAGTTTTGAGACTAAATTGTTGTTCAACATAGCCTACCACCCTCAAACTGATGGAAAAATAGAAAGAGTGAACCAAATAGTAGAAGACATGATAAGGATGCATGTAATGCATCAACCTAAGAAGTGGGAAGACTACCTACTATAGGTAGAGTTTACCTACAACAATAGTTATCAAGAATCCTTGAAGATGAGCCCTTTTGAAGTCCTCTATGGTAAAGAGTGCAAGATTCCAATCAGATGGAGTAATCCAGTGGACGTAATTACAATTGGACTCGACATGATCAAAGAAATGGAAAAACAAGTGGTTCAGATAAGACAAAATCTAAAGATTTCTCAGGATAGACACAAAAGTTATGTTGACAGAAAGAGAACTCCCAGAGAGTTCAATACTAGAGACCATGTCTATCTCAGAGTTAGACCCAGGAAGAGTTCTTTGAGAATGGGAGCATGCGCCAAGTTAGCACCTCGGTATTGTGAACCCTTTTAAGTATTAGATAGAGTGGGGCTTGGAGCCTATAGGCTAGCACTTCCTCCCATAGTAAGGGAACATAATGTTTTACAGTTTTTATTACTGAAGAAATATGTACATGATGCTAATCATATAATTGATTGGTCTGTGATCCAAGTCGATCTAGAGGGAGAATTCCTACCAGAACCCCAATGCATATTAGACAAGAAGGAAACCTTACTCAGGAACCAAACCATTTCACAGGTCAAGCTGCAATGGAAAAAATTTGGCCCAAATGAGGCTACGTGGGAAATGGAAGATTCCATGAGACAGGAATATCCGATTTTGTTTACTTCTATATATACATATCATGTTGATAGATATAACATCAAAGAAGATGATTATTTTAAGGGGGAGGGAATTGTAACACACTGTTCCCCCCATTATGTAAATATGACTATATGGGTCGAGGAACTATGGAAAACTTAAAAGTGTGAATGTTTCATTTGATGGACTTTGTGTAGAAGGTCGATGAAATTTAAATTATGATTATTTTTAATAGAAAATGGTTACATGTTGCATGATTTCTGAAAGAGGGGATGTGCTAAGAGAGAGGCCACAAAATGTTGTGAAAGGTGGTGGAGGGGACCAGGAGTGGTTGTGTTAACCTCCACTAATCCAGTACCATGCTGAAATTAATTTGCTTAGATTGGAACAACCCTCTGACCAAGAATGAATTCCCGTTAGGCTGGTATGTGGGAAGGCGTCCTCTAGAGTTAATGAGGGATGGGGAAGACTTCCCATCGGTAAGGACTTCGAACCTGACCATGGACTGGGAAATTCGAGCCACACACAATCTTGTTGGGGGAGGCAAGAAAGGAAGTGTGGTGCACAAAGGGAGACCTGCAAAGAAAAAAAATCAGAGACGAGAGAGGAAAATATCGGGTCTGAGGAAGGACTGAAGGAGGAATGGTGAGTTCAGATAACATAAATTAGAGATTAAACCAGGAGAAGGAGAGTAACCTTCATGCTTATCTATTTTCTGTCTTGGGAGAAGGAGAGTAACCTTCATGCTTATCTATTTTCTGTCTTGGGAGAAGGAGAGTAACCTTCGTCCCTAAATTTTGTTGAGCTGGAAGTAAGAGATTGAATCTCAAAGCATCGTGGCTTAAGCTCAGGGGTGGGCAGTGATAAATCCATTGGGAGTGACTGAGCCTATGGTTGGGTGGAAACAAGCACCCCTTTCAGCAGTCACATCACACTCTATGGTTCTTATAAGTGTTTTCTTGCCTTATGTTTTGAATTGTAAATAATGGATGCATCTGAGTATTTACATGTATACAAAGGTTTCCTTCTCTGTATTAAATGATTAAGTCATGAGTATCCGTTTGTTTCCTTGAGAACCTATAATTCTTCTTGGATTTCCATATGCCCCAATTTAATCACACGAAGGCGCTTTCCCCAGAAATTTACATCGTCATTCCAGAGTCGAGGAAAGCCTCTCGGCATATTTACCAATTTGGTAACCTCATAAGTTACCTTGCCTTGATTCATATATTAAATCTCTGAAAGTTGGGAAGGTGTTCCCCTTAGACCAGTAGTCTAGGAGACCCTGAACTTGCTCTTATTTCCTTAACCAAAACCTGACTAAGAGTGGGGATCATAGCCCTAGAGTTTTATAAAGATCCACGTGACCTGGGTCTAGGAACTTTGGAGCTCGAGGCTCCGAGATTTCAAGTTGTACGAAGGTCAAGTTAAACCCCTCAATTGATATGCATCATCGATCTATGAATGGAGATCGAGGGTGGGGAATCATTGCGGAGCGTGAAGGTGAAAATAGCGAATGCACTAGTTCAAGGCCCACAATTGACCCTTGTCGTTGATCTCGAGGGGATGGAGGATCAACGATCCCAGTTAGACTAGAATCAAGTGAGCACTTTTCAGATTCCATAGGTCGAAATCCCTAGTAAAGAACCCGCATGTTGGGACCCTGCAATTCCTGTGAACTGTTGATCATCGTTGACCTTCGATCTGAGTTTGAATCGATCCCAGAAATGCGAGGACCACGTGGGACAATGAAATCCTTCAAAAAGATCAAGCTCAGAAGAGATAGTGCTTTTAGGAGCGCAAACAAAATCTGGGAGACGGTCCTGTAAGAGGAGAAAAGGTCAAATCCTTTGAGAAATTAGAAAACCTTCTAAGTTGGAGTAAGTTAGAAGCCTAGGAGGAGGAGGGATAATGGTTGTTGGATAACATCACAGAAGTTTGACAACCATCTAATCTAAGAAAGGTACACGAACCTTAGTACCTTGCAAACACAGGAGAAGAGGACTTACCAAAGTTCTGAAGTCCTGAAGTAGTTTGGGATTGTCCATCGTCAAGAGGGACACGTGGCGATGGATCGTCAAGTCCAGAGAAATCTGTTCGAGAGGAGGCAAGTTTGAAACTTGAGATTCCCAAAGCACAGAAAGCCGAAGGGCCGGAGAAAATCTAGACCATTGGATCCAAGAGGACACGTGTCGATAGGTCAAAAGATCTAGAGGAAGGAAAAGGTTGAAGTGTTGAAACACCTGAAGCCCGAAGAGTTGAAGAGTCGTGAGCCATCGATTGGCATGGGGACACTTGTCAATAGATCAATAGCTCCAGGAAGATTGTAGTGGGATTTTAGTTTAAGAAATGACATTTCCAAACCCCGAATGCCTGAAGACCCGAAGTGAACCTGGATCGAAAGATCTAAGGTAGACGTGGCTAGAATCCGTGAACTCCAGGTAAAGTACCAAAGTGAATTCATAGTCGTTGGATTTAGAGGACATGTGGGGAAAATCTGTGAGCTCTGGGTGAATACCCAATGTAATTCGATGGTCAGATTAGGAGGACACACATCAGAGGATTGTAGCCTTCAGATAAAATTCATTCGAAAAAAGGTTTGAGATTCAAGATCTCAAAAGTCCAAAACTCGAAGGAGATCTCAACCGTCGATCAAGAAGAGGGTTGGAGGACCATTGATTTGGGTTAAATGGTTAAACACCCGAAGTGGAAGAAAGAATGTTGATCGAGCAGGACAGGTGTCTGCACATCATCAGCTCCAGAAGTTTGAAGTACGAAAGAAGCAAGGTTTGAGATGACATTCATTGATATAGGAGGGACAAATCTAGTCCATAGATTTGAAAGACGCATATCTGAACCGTCGATTCAGGTAGTATCATCAAGATCTCAAGATCGACGATCCCATAGCCTTGTAGGGACATGAGTTGCATGAAGTTTAAAATATCGAGGGAGGGCCACAATTCAAACCATGGATTTGTCAGGAGGACATGTGGATACTTCAGGACGATTGTGGGGCCCAAAAGTAGTTTTACCCCAAACCGCTTGTGCTGCGCCAACCTGCAAGATAGGCCAAAAGGGCCTGTGTCTGATTTAGAGGTGAGACTATCATGGTCTCAAAGTCTCGTTTGATTTAGAATTGGAGAATATTGACCAGAGGCTCGGGCTGAGTCCTAGACTTTCCAAATTAGAACCCATAGAGAGTAAGAGGATTTGTTCCTGTAAGCAAGACGAAATTTAATCTGTTGTTATTTTCCTTTGCCCCATCCTTCGTGTGTTACATCTATCACCAAATTGGTCTATCCCAGGTAGTGACAACAACAATCTTATTGCAGTAGTCGATATAACTAGATTCTCCATTATTTGGATTTCAAGTGTGGAGGACTTATCCATGCTAGATTCTCAATTCGGGGTGCTTATGCTCTCATCTATTGGATTACTATTACATTCTCAACTAATAATGCCAAGCAATAAATAAATGGAGAACTTCAGAATTGGGATAAATGACAAATTTGTGCCTAGCATTTAGTTGGGCTTGCATTGTTTCTTTAATATCTTTAGATCCATGCTTAAACATGGCTTATTCATCTTCCGTGTTGTTTGCAACCAATTTGGGGGTCACCTTAGATTGTGCATATATAGGCTATTCCTAGTTGAAGATCACAATAAATCCTAAAAATTTGATGATTTCCTCTAACAAATAGATACTAAAATTGGAAATTTGAGGTCAATATCATTCATCCATGGTCAATACCCTTTCCATTCTATGTTTTCATAAATATTTAGGTCAATGGAGCATCGAGTCGGGAATCATTGCCTCAAAAGATTTCAGTAATCATAGAAGGATCCAGTCAGAGGATCCAGTAAGTAATCATTGAATCAAAATATTTGAGTAATCATAGCCTCACCACCTTTGTCGGGTGTCTATGCACTATGTTTTTCCTTGACCTATTCAAACCACACCTCGCCTGGCCTTGATTTTTATAAAGGGTCATGTTTTTTATGTTTATATAAAGGGCCAAACTGTAGATTATGGATTCGTTAAAAAATGATTTTCTAGCATTGGATTATTCGATTTATGTATTTATCCTTGTCTTCTCTACTGACTCATATTGAAATTGCAGTCCCTATATATTGGATTTGATAGTTGTCGATGCATGCAGCATGGTCTATTACGTTTCAATATTCGAGATTATAAGGAATATAGTAGATAGGTCTGGATTCCAGTGATCATTTGATTCCGATAGCTATGCGCTTACTTGGCTTACTTAATATTCCTAGGAGTGACATCACACAAGGGAAACTTCATTTGGCAAGAGAATCTGGTGGTGGTTATACTTTGTGTTTTAAGATATACAACATTGGGTTTTCACAGATATAACAGAGATGGGTAAAATTCCCTATCTCGATCTACTGCATCCATGTCAACATATTTCTTTATGTGCATTTTACACAATGTGTGAATAGTCACTTCCAAAGAAAATAACTTTCCATGTATGAAACCATGTCCCTTGAAAACCTTGGCTTATGCTTGGACCTAGACTCACCTGAAGTGTCATGTTCACCATGACAGGTCCATCAATTCTCATCTTCATGCTGAGACATGTTATATATCAAAATTTCTATATTAGAGCTTTGAACCATAACCTTTACTATAAAATGACACTGACAACCCCTCTTTTGCACAAATGATTATGTTGTGTTTTTTCCTCTATTGTCCAGTGGGTCGTATGAGCAAGCATAACTACATAAGAAATTGTGAAATTTTAATACATATGAGAAATAATAAAGGAGAAATAATAAAGTGTTATTGT
>JASDQU010714699.1:48146-59049 GCA_032191745.1 Picea mariana
GAAGGTTTGGGCTGACCTTACATTATGCGACCTTCCCTTCCCTATGCTCATGACCCCTTTATTTACACTCGTTACAAGGGTTGGGATAAATAACCAGTCTAGCTCAGGTAAGACTTTTAGAACCAGCAGAGACCTAGTCAAGGCAGAAGACTCCCAACTTTCAAAGAAACAGCAGCAAACAGGGGAAACGCTGAGAAACCAGGAAACAATAGAAAACAGGAAGGAATCTTCTCTTTAAAAAATACAATATATTGTCATTCACATCAAACTAAGAAAATTTTAAAATTCATTCAGACATAAAGCAGTAGTGCAGTCTATAACTTGAATCTCAATACATAAATGAAAGATTTTCATTTACTAATTAAAATATCAAAATCCCTAACACCGTTAATGATAAATGGCAATATTTTCCCCAGGTGTGTAGCTCAGTTGGCGATAGAGTGCACTGTTAAGGCACTCCTTGCGATGTCACTGGTTCAAACCTTGCCTAGCCCGTGTGCCATGCTTGGGGGGGTGTGCGGTGCACCTGGAGGTTATAGTGGTAGCGGTCAGAATCAACCCCATGTCATGCGAGTACGAGCCCGCCCTAGTTGTCGATTCCGCTAGTCAAAAAAAAATGATAAATGACAATATTTTAAAAATTTATATAATAATGAAGCAAGAAATATGTGCTCAATTGTCAAGTGCTT
The DNA here is from genome assembly GCA_032191745.1 of Picea mariana. Taxonomy (NCBI): domain Eukaryota; kingdom Viridiplantae; phylum Streptophyta; class Pinopsida; order Pinales; family Pinaceae; genus Picea; species Picea mariana. The sequence continues at coordinate 48,836 of JASDQU010714699.1, forward strand.
TGCTTCTCTCCAGTGATGCATTAAGATCAAGATCATCATCATCCAGTGGCAATAACCCATGCATTTCCTCCTCTCTTGTCAAGCGAAAAATATCAAACAATCCATCTATGTTTGTAATCCCCTCCTCAATATGGACAATTTGTTGTTCATCTTCTACATGGACACCCCAGCAAGCTATTTGTCCCTGACTCCCTGCAAATAATAACATAATTTGGTCAGTTGTGTTTCCGTAGTCATAGGCCATTGTGTACACAAACCAAATTTTCTACCCATTTTGTAAGTAACCTATTCCTCTTAAGGGAACGAATGAATATGCTTGACTTCCTTTCACATGCTAAGTTGTTTGCAGACTGGAACAAAAGTGGAATAGCCATCTTTGGAGCTCAATCTTCATGTATCATTCACCAAACAATTGGGTCGGTTTGGGTCATTGTTGCACTATCCTCCCATGTCAACCTTGACCCAAATTAGTTCCTCAAGAAAACAAAGGAAAAATGTCTTCTAAGAAAAATGACCTCTCCAAGAGGGCAAACTTTCTACAAAGCTTCCAGGAATCTTTCCTTTAGTTCCTGTTAACCCTTGGATTTTCACCCTTGGAAATCCAGAGGGTTAAGAGCCAGCATACACTATTTAGGCTAGCATTTAGAGATTTTCCAAGAATTGTAGCACTTGTGTGAGCCAAAGGTTGGTTCCCATCAGAAACAGGTACAAGACTAGTAGTTGTTTTTGCTTCAAAGTTAGAGCTAGCAAAGTTTCATAGGATTTGAGAGAGATTTCTATATATAGCAGGTGACCCTACTTTTTAGGAGACAGTGACTAGAGACTCATTTGACAGTTTTGAGCATACAGAGTTGGTCCTTGCATGATACTGAGCCCGATGGCATTTTTCCAGGGATCATGCAAGTACTTTCTATTTTTTGCAGGTTGAGCTCCAGACCTCAGATAAGGATTCTGAGTGTGCAGTATTGATCCTTGAGACATTCTGAGTCTTGTGGACCTTTTCTAGGACGACTTGTCAATATTTGTATTTTTAGCAGGTGGAGCACCGGGGCTCGCATGTCAATTCTGATTGTATATTTGGAATCCTTACGGAAAATAGAATCTGATGAGTATGATATCATTGACATGCAGCGACACTCTATTTTTAGCAGTGTCTATTTTTAGACATTAGACACATGGCGGTGTTCTCCTAGTCATCCTGGACATTTGTTACAGTTTCCTATTTTTTAGGAGCCAAACCCTATTTATAGGAGTTTCTATTTATTCCGGGGGTGGTTGCCTCCAAAGAGGACAAGTGGCAGGGTCAAATTTCGACATGTGGCAGTGATATAATGTGACATGTGGCAGTGATATGGTGTGACATGTGGCATCTACTTGGCATCACTTAATGAGGGGGCGCACTTCCCAAGGGAAAAGCATTAAAAGATAATTAATTAATGAAAAATAAAGGAAAGGGGGTGTGTGGATGAGGTGGCACTCTCGTGGACGTGATTGAGCCAATCAAGGCTTAAATCACTCACTAAATTTCCTCTCACTCGTCATTAACTCACTTTCCATGAAATTAATTCCATTAAAATCCCATTTAATTCCTCTTAAACACCAAATCCCTAAAACGTAGGGCGCATACTCTCTTATTGGCTAATCCATGCATTTCTCATCCAAAAATGGCCCAAGTACATGCATTCTCTCCCTAATTTATCCTTCCATGCGTTTTTTCTCCCCTTTAAACACCTAAGCGCATGCTACCCACTCTTATTATCTCTCTTTATCTCCCAAGTGAACCCTCACCTCCTCTCTTCTCCCACACGTGTGGTGCCCTTCCCTACTCACCTCCACCTTCTCTCCATGCATGAAGCTCCTACTTACCCTTCTCCCTATTCCAAAGCACTCCTCTCCACTAAAGCGCCTCTCCTACCCTCTCTCCCTCACACATGGCGTCCATTTCTCCCATTCCTTTTCCTCTAGTGCGCCTCCTAAAATCTAGGGCGCATTCTTCTTTGGCCATGCACCATCTACACTTCCTCACTCACTCAAACTTCCCCTTTCTTCTACCATGCTTTCACTCTCCCCTTTTCTAAACCTCATACATGCTACATCCCTCTCCCTATTTCCTATTCTCCTCCAAACTCTTCACCTCTCTTTCCCATGGTGCACCCTCTCTCCTAAAAAATAGGGCACATAACCCTCTTTCCTTATCTTTACTACGCCTTCACTCCCTGTGACTCTCAGACATGGGGAGTTTCACTCACTCTCTTACTCCACTTCTTTTATGTGCATGCGTCTCCTACTCCCTCTCCTCTCATGTGCCATACCCTCTTTCTTAGCCTCTTATGCACACTCCTTGGTCTCTTATGGAGAAGTGCGCCCACTAGAGCATATATATTGGAGGTTGGTCTACATTATTATGGTCGTATTTTTGCAGCAGCAGCATACACATACTTTCTCTCTCTTATCTCATTCTCTTCTAGACCAGCTACTCTTTCTTTGTGTGAAGATAATCATAGTGACAGTTTTTGTGCTTGTTGATGTGGTGCAATCGGCCCTTTGGCGGCCATTAATAAAGAGGTGTTGTGCTTATTTTCTAACTTTCCTTCTTGTCAGTATTATGTTCTTACTCTTGCAAATTGATTAGTAGCTCATTACCATTTATTGTGATATTTATCTATCTTTTAAGTGGTTTCTTTCCTTATATCTTTCATCTTTCTCACGCTAACACTGCAGGATCCCTCCAAGCGAATTTACTCTATCTTTTCCTAATGCTTTGGCGGAGTGTTTACACATTGTCCAAAGTATTTTTGCTGCTGTTTTTGTGTGTTTTTTGCAGAAAATCAGCTAACAAGATCAGCAGCTCGGTACCTAGGGACTCCCCCCTAAGGTTGGCACGCACCAGCCCAAATGGAGAGGAGGTTTTCTTATGACAATTTGGGGCATTCTCTCCTTGAATTAGACACTTTTCCATTGCTGATTTTTAATATATCAGATCTGATTGGAGGGTGAAAATGTGTGCTAACAGCTCCTCATCATAAATATATGAGACCCTATCAGCCTTATCTTCATACCACTTACAATTTGAAACATAAGTTGCCATATGCAATGGGGAGTTCAGTTTACACCACCTCTCCTGAAAGATAACATTGATTTTGGCATAAAGCTCTTTCTTTGTATCTTTAGAGTCTAGACCCTTCATTTACCATTTCGATTGTTTCCTAGACCTCTCCTAATGCAAGGGCATCAGTGTCTAAGTATCTAACAGCCATTACTATAGGTGTGAAAGCCATTATAGATTCTAGCTCCACCCACTATTTTCTATCAAGCACATACTCTTGGAATTTTGTGCTATCCTTCATCTTGTCTCAGCTTTATCTCTCCCAAACATTACAAATATCTATAGTGAGTATCACTTCTTGGTATTCAATCATATGTACGTTTACAAAAAAGTAAGAAGCATACCTTATCTTGGTTGGCTTTGCAAATCTAATCATCTATATGACTTGTATATGGCAAGCAATGTATGGTGATTACAAATATCTATTTGCAGACCTTGCAGTCATAATTCTTTCAACTATTTAGTTTTCCCTATATCTTCCAATATTAGTCAATGCAAGTATTACACATGGGATCCAAAATAAATATCAAAAATGGTTCTGCATCATCAACCCTATGTTGAATTTTAGAGAAGATGTCCACACATATACACGAAACAAAATAGAATGGTGCAGAATTTTATTAAAATGTCCATGAGGCCAACTAGCCTATGGGACGGAAGAACTTACAGTTCATGCAAATTCCTTTTACAAATGAAAGAAAAAAAGAAATGTGTGCAAGAGACAATATTCGTTATGTGGATATCAAAAAGTGTTGCATTACTCATCTAGATTTTACCCCCAAAGGTGGTCATCTACTTCGATTGGGTTGGATCTCAAAATCTTGTCTCGGATGCGGATTCCTTGCCTCTCTTTGTTATATCATGTACATGGTTCTCTTGGAACCTTGCTCCCCACTGTTGTTTTCTAATGTTGTCCCCTTCCTAATGTGGCTATATGCCTCACAATGTAGTAAGAAGTGTTGCTCAGTCTCCACCTCTCCTTTCCCACATACCTAGCATGTTCTGTTTTCTTGTTCTTCCTTGCGCTCCTTCCATCTCCCTATCTCACATAAGTTGTGAGTTACAAGTTACTTGTAACTCACAACTTATATAATTAGTTATCAATATCATTTTTTTAAATAATTAATAATATTAAATGTTTGTGATTCCATTATGATTTCAATTAACATGAGATTTATTTTCAAAAGCATTGGAAGTAATGATAATATCAAATACTCTATATTTAGTATTTCAAAAATATTTATCATATCTCGAGATAATATTCCAAACAAATCTTAACCAAGGTGAGGTTTATATGCAATTCACTATTGCCAAATAAAAATATGACACATAATCATCTTTGACATCTATAGTTCCTACTCAACAATTATCGTTGACCCAATTTCTTGAAATTTTATTGGTTTTTGAATTCCAACTCATCAACCATATTTTTTTCCTTACGAGGCCCAGATTAGGCCCAAATCTAATCTAATGTATTGTTGATGTTTCTGGTAGCTGCGGGAGGTATTCACCTCCGGGATAACTTTTCTTATAGATGAAGTTGCCAAGACGTTAAAGGAAAACCATTGGAAGTCAAAGAAGATGCCAGAAGAGAAGTCAGCCTCACAGAAAATAATAAAGAAGAATTACAATGCTCGAGAAGTAAAGTTGGCTCCAGAAGAAAAACATAAACAGAAAATATATTTTCCAAAAAGTTAGGTCGGCCCTGCCAGAAAAGTCACTAGACAGATTAGTATAAATAAGAGTGACGCCTTCCTCATTAGGCACACTCTCTCATGGAGATATAGCGCAAGTTTGGTGGAGAGAGTTGCAGTTGCAGAAGGAAGAAGGGCACATATGGAGGGTCTATCTCTTTTGGTCTTGGTGATGTGTTAGTGGAGGCCAACCACTCTAGCGCTCTGGCTAGAGTGAGTTGCAGATGCATTGTTGGTTTGTCTTGGTGATGTATTGGTAGAGCCACTCTAGCGCTCTAGCTAGAGTGAGTTGCAGCTGCATAGTTGGTTATATGTCGGTGGTGTGCTAGTGGAGACTAGACACCCTAGCGCTCTGGCTAGGGTGTGTTGCATCTATGTTGTTGGGTTATCTTCTTTGTGGTTTACTCTAGTGGATAGAGCTTGTTCTTGGTTATTTTTTCTTGGCAAGGATACTCTCTATAAGAAGGTTGTTGGGTTTCTCCCCTTGTGTAGAAGGGTTTCCCAGGATGTATATGTTATGCTCGGGGGTGGCACAAGTAGGTGCCTATGGTTGGGTGGCGTTGGTGCAACATCGCCTATGGAGAAACGAGCATGCAAAAGAAGTTTAAATTGCTATGGTAAATCTAATGTTAACGTAATTAACGAAAATTCAGCATGGTATCAGAGCTTGGTTTCCTTCAGAATAGTCTAATCGCTGGAAGGAAGATCGTGAGATTTACCTTGTCGCTGCAGTTTGCTGCTGCACAATTTTATTTTGTCAAGCTAGTTAGAGCACCTTGAAGTTTTAGGGTTTGCCGCTGCTTACCGCTATTGTCGGATGGTGCTACAATTTATGAGGTATGTACTTGTATATGTTAAATTGTACCATTATCTTGAGGGTGTTTTGCAGGAGAAGGGACTTTTGTCCAAGCAGCAAATCATAGATCCAGAGGGATCTCAGATCATGTGCATTCAGAGGAACAACGCACCCTCCATGTTTGATTGTTTTTTATATGCCTCTAGTTGTTATGGCACCATCGTGATCTTATGTTTTTTTATCTATTGGAGTTATGATCATTATACCAACCACTTAATACTAGAGATGCATTTGTTTATCTCCCCTCTAGGACATATTCTTGTTTTGTTGTCTGTTCCGAGCAGGTTATATTGTTAAATTCCATGGAGGTTTCCATGGAAATGTTGTTGTTCTTGTTTTCTTGTTCCGAGCAGGTTACCTCAGAGGCAAGTCACTAGTGATAGCTCTAAGAGGGAGTTATAATGACGGTTGCAAAAGGAAACCTATTAGATGGTCTCTAGTTTGAGATATGAAGCAGTCTGACCAGACAAGGAGTTTGTACAGATTGACAGTTTGACCAATTCCTGGTGCATGATTCTATCAGTCAGAGTGAGTCATAGCATAGGAGACTTGCTCATTTGCATTCAGAGCTCTTCCCTCTCTGGGGAAGATGGTGACGAGTCTTCCAAAGCTTTGTATTGAGCATGATGGCATCTGTAGAGGTTGTGCTCTTGGCACAAATGCCAAGGGATCTTTTCCGAGCAGTGAGGCTCCAACACATATCCACGGATGAGCAGACAACTGACATTTGCACCAATCCTTTGTCAGGGACAAGCTTGTCAGGAATGCAAATGTTTCCCGCAGGGACTGTTGATGATTGCAGCATCAGGCAGACATTCCAAGATTGATCAAACAGACTTGATCATGTGGGAATGGCCTCGATGTAATCTTCGATGGCCTAAAGATTGAGTTGTTGCTAGATCTCCAGGAGGAAAGTATCGGGCAGACATTCCAATATTGGTCAGACGAACTTGACCATGTGGGAATGATCCTAGGGTAGCCTTCGATGGACTGAAGACTCGGGACCATAGTATAGTCTTCGACGGACTGAAGACTTGAGGCCCGACGTAGTCTTCGATGAACTGAAGCTACGTAGTTCTCAATGGACTGAGGACTCCTCCAGTGTGTGTGAATTGCATCGTGTTGATGTTTCTAGTAGTTGCGGGAGGTATTCACCTCCGGGATAACCATTCTTATAGATGAAGTTGCCATGACATTAAAGGAAAACCATTGGAAGTCAAAGAAGATCCCAGAAGAGAAGTTGGCCTCACAAAAAATAATAAAGAAGAATTATATTGCTCCAGAAGTAAAGTCGGCTCCAAAAAAAGATAAACAGAAAATATTTTTTCCAGAAAGTCATGTCGGCCCTACCAAAAAAGTCACTGGACAGATTAGTATAAACAAGAGTGACGCCTTCCTTATTTGGCACACTCTCTCACTCATCTACAGTGCAAGTTTGGTGGAGAGAGGTGCAGCTACAGCTGCGACTGCAATAGGAAGGATGGCGCAAGTCTGGTTGGGGTTTATCTTAGCTTTTGTTGATGTATTGCTGCAATATTGTTGGTGGTACGCTAGTGGAGGCTAGACACCCTAGCGCTCTGGCTAGGGTGTGTTGCATCTATGTTGTTGGAATCTTTCTTGTTGGTTTTCTCTAGTGGATAGAGCTTGTTCTTGGTTATTTTGTCTTGGCAAGGATATTCTCTATAAGAAGGTTGTTGGGTTTTCTCCCCTTGTGTAGAAGGGTTTCCCGGGATGTATATGTTATGCTCGGGGGTGGCACAAGTAGGTTCCTATGGTTGGGTGGCGATGGTGCAACATCGCCTATGGAGAAGCGAGCATGAAAAATAGGTTTAAACTTTAAATTGCTATGGTAAATCTAATGTTTGTTGATGATTGCAGCGTCGTGTGACATTCTCCAGGTCGGTCTCCTCTGGACTGAGTTGTGTCGATCTGTGAGAGGGCCCATGTGATGGGTGTGTCGTTCTCCTCTGGACTAAGTTGAGACGATGTGTGCCCACGTGTTGGGTGTGCCCATGTGATGGGTGTGAGTCAGACTCTGGACTGAGTTGTTATGACGTGTGGTCTCTTGTCTACTCCTCTGGACTGAGTTGAGATGACTTGAGATGGTCTCCTGCCTTGTACTCCTCTAGACTGAGTTGAGTCGGCTTGAGATGGTCTCCTGCCTTGTACTCCTATGGACTTAGTTGAGTCGGCTTAAGATGGCTCTCCAGATGGTACTCTTGTGGACTCAGTTGAGTGATCTGTTGAGAGTTACGTCCCTATGGTTGAGCACAGGTGGACGTGTCCGTAATAGTTGAGCACTAGTGGATGAGAGAAATCCTTGCTATATTGTCTAAGATTAAGATTTACTTGTAACCCTAATTTGTGATGTAAAGGGTACAAGTCGGCCCCACCATGTGAAAGATAATTAATATCGTCTAATTATTAATTATATTATTAAATTGTACAGGTCGACCCTATTGTGCCAATAGACACATCATTTGATGTGATAGGGTTTTTATAAATAGAGTAAATCCCCATTGTAGATTACACTCACTTGTCAGTTCATAATTTCAGAAGTTGAGGTCTGAAATTAAGAGGACTACAATTCGCAGTTCTCTAGGAGCTATGTTTCTCAATCATAGCAGCACCCTATTGTGTGCTAGGTTTGGTGGTGGATGGTAGATCTTCTCTTGGCAGTATAGCAAAGGATTGTTGGGATTTTCCCTTGATTGAGAAGGGTTTTCCCAGGATACTTCTTGTGGTCTTTTGTGCATGGTTATTCTTCTTGTGAGTTTAGCTATTGTATTGTGTTGTTGCAGTCATTGTTTATGGTTCAATTCATGCAAAAAATAAATAAACTACATGCATGAGCTAAAAGCATCAAAAACTTAACAATGTTAACGTAATTAACGAAAATTCAACATGGTATCAGAGCTTGGTTTCCTTCAGAACAGTCTGATTGCTGGAAGGAAGATCATGAGATCTACCTTGTCGTTGTAGTTTTCCACTGTACATTGCCGCTGTACAGTTTTATTTTGTCAAGCTAGTTGGAGCACCTTGAAGTTTTAGGGTTTGTCGATGCTTACCGTTGTTGACGGATGGTGCTACAATTTCTAAGGTATGTACTTGTATATGTTAAATTGTATCATTATCTTGAGGGTGTTTTGCAGGAGAAGGGACTTTTGTCCAAGCAGCAAATCATAGATCCAAAGGGATCTCAGATCCAGGGCATTCAGAGGAACAACGCACCCTCCAAATTTGATTGTTTTGATATGCCTCTAGCTATTATGGCACCATTGCAATCTTATGTTTGTTATCTATTGGAGTTATGATCATTATACTAACCACTTAATACTAGAGATGTATTTGTTTATCTCCCCTTTAGGAGATATTCTTGTTTTGTTGTCTGTTCCGGGAAGGTTATATTGTTAAATTCCATGGAGGTTGCCATGGAAATGTTGTTGTTCTTTTTTTCTTGCTCTGGGTAGGTTACCTCGGAGGCATGTCACTAGTGATAGCTCTGAGAGGGAGCTATAGTGACAGTTGCAGAAGGCAACTTATTAGATGGTCTCTAGTTTGAGACATGAAGCAGTCGGACCAGACAAGGAGTTTGTATACATTGACAATTTGACCAATTCTTGGTGCATGATTCTATCTGTCTGAGTGAGTCATGGCGTAGGAGACTTGCTCATTTGCATTACAAAGCTCTTCCCACTGTGGGGAAGATGGTGCGAGTCTTCCAAATCTTCGTATTGAGCATGATGGCATCTGCAGAGGTTGTGCTCTTGGCACGAATGCCAAGGGATCTTATCCGATCAGTGAGGCTCCAACACATATCCACAGATGAGAAAACAACTGACATTTGCATGAAGCCTCTGCCTAGGACAAGCTTGGAAGGAATGCAAATGTTTCCCTAGGGGAGTGTTGATGATTGCAGCATCGTGCCGATATTACAAGATTGATCAGACGAACTTGATCATATGGGAATAGCCTCAGATGTAATCTTCGACAGACTGAAGATTCAAGTTGTTGCTAGATCTCCAGGAGGATATCGGGTAGACATTCCAAGATTGGTCAGACGGACTTGACCATGTGGGAATGATCCCAGGGTAGTCTTCGATAGACTGAAGGCTTGGGACCTTGGTATGGTCTTCAATGGACTGAAGACTCGAAGCTCAACGTAGTCCTCGATGGATTGAAGCTACGTAGTTCTCGATGGACTGAGGACTCCTCCAATGTGTGTGAATTGCATCGGGCATAACACTCGCGGTGAGGTGAGTGACTCTGATAAGCATCGGGTCGACCCTTCTCCCAATACTGGGTTGCAGACCAGGGGAGATAGGGAACATCTAAATCCGGAGTAGATGTGCCCCGACGTAGTCTTCGACGGACCGAAGACTCGAGGTGCTTGAGGTGCAATTCCATGTGTCCAATAGCATCGAGCTAAATCCATTCACGGAGTGATCCTATGGGAATATGTACATTCCAGGACTGATCTTGATCATTCTAAAGATGCTCATGATCATGTGGGAATGTGGACATTCCAGGATCAACTATGAGGTGAATGTGGCTCCAA
>JASDQU010714700.1:7407-19045 GCA_032191745.1 Picea mariana
CCTTTCTATAGGACCTACGACAAGCAATTGGGGATCGAGACAGAGGCAAATCAAAGAAAAACCAAGCCTTCGCGGAACCAAGGCTCGGTCAAGGTTTTTAGTGTTCTCTTTTTTCAGGTTTTTAGCTTATGTTTTTTTCTATCTAGCCATGGTAAGACAACCTACTCTTTTTAGTTTACCTCTCAACACTTCTCCCTACGCGACATTGTAGTTTTTTTGCATGTCTCACTCTGGTTTTTGGACAAGTGGTGATATGATCTTGGGATAAGTGGCAACAATGGTTTCCCAAATGAGCATTTTTTCCATGCATACCTAAACTCCACAGACATTATGTAATTTTTCCAAGAAAGCTCTAATACAAACACTAATTTATAAAAAAAACATCAAAAAATATTATTTTAAAATTATAAAACTATTCAAATTTATATGTATATTAAAAACACTATTTTTATACTTATATGTTTAGCAATTTTTATTCATATTCATAATAAGAAGTGACCTTTAGCTATCTACATTAATATTTGTTTGACCTTTTACCTCTTTAAACATGATTAAATGGTAGATGACCATTACTTGAGAACATAAAAAATCTTTTGATTTTGTTGTTACACTTGGTAAAGTTCATCACTACGTGGAATGTCTAACAACCCACAATGTTGTTTCAAAAAATATTTTTCTTTTTCTCTCTGTAGTAGTATTTTGAATATCGATCGATTTGTCTTGGCTTATAATAAAATCAAATGTTTTAAAATGTTCATGAATGGCATGTTTCACTATTATCATTATCATTTGAACTAGATCATTTTGCAATATTGAAGAATTGTTTATTTTATTTTATTTTCTAAAACATTTTGAAATATTGAAGAATTGTTTTTTTATTTTATTTTCTAAAATTAGAAAAGTTTAGATATATAAAAAACACACTAATTCAAAACATTGAAATTATATATATTTTTATTTCTAAATATTAAATATTAAGAATTTTAATATATGATATATATATATATAAAATTATTTTTAAAAAAGTCTTCAATTTATGCAACTATAAAGTTCATTGTGGTGCAAAGAAATTTTTTAAACATGAAAAAAATGTAAAGGTTAATGTGTTACATGTTCCAATTATGTAAATATTTTTGTTTCATTCTTGAGGCACTAAGTGCATGTTTTCATAATTTTCCTTCTCCTCGCAAGTTCATATTGTATATATGCATGTACTCATAAACTTACAACTTAAATGTGAATAAGGAAAATGATGTTTTTTTGATAACTATTAAGATAATCAAAATGTGTGCATAGAAGATATTTTAGACAAAAGGATAAGAAGTTTCCACAATCTTAGTAAGTGTTTGTTGACGGGCGAAATTGACCGCTCATCAACTGGAGGAGTGAATCCGGTCCGGGGTTGTCTACTTAACCCAAGCCATTTGGATTAATCCACTCCGACGGGTTTAGTGGCTCCATTGGCCGATCTAAGTCCTAAGAAAGTGAAAAACAAAACTAAAGAAGATAAAATAACTTAATGAAAAATACTCACTGAAAACTATATACAAATCTGATATATACTTACACTTTGCTAGCTAATATTTATAAAATAGCTCTACTTATTATATGTACAATGTATCCAAATGATTATATCTCTAATATATGTATAACATTTACAGAATGCAAATTTTAATCTAAATCTGCGAAAATCGAATATGAATTGATTTATTTAACGACAACAAAACTATCATTCAGTCTTTTTTGATTTATTTTTTATAATGTTTATACACTAGAAATGAAATAACCAACTATCTAATTGAAAAACAAAGATAACAGACAGTAAAAATGTGTTTAGATTACAGGAAACTAATAAAATAAAACGAGCAAACTAACCTGTAATCACATCTCCTATTGGTCCTATGTATGGCATCGAATTTTGTTGTTTGATGAGGCAAACCCGCAACAGATTTAACAAATGCTTCTCGTAAATGCGAAGCAGTAATTAGTGAATGCAAATGACAGAACATATAAGAGATGTAGTAACAACGATTTTATAATTTCACAAATGACCACATTAAGATAAATCCTTCTGCGAAAATTTGTGTATAAATGTTCAATGAATAAAGAAGATGAATCTTCTAATCTCAAATTTGAACAAAATAATTACTTGTATGTTACATACGGGACATAAAACATGGATATCATATAAATTTCATCACACCAATCTACAATAAACCATGATATCTAAAGTATTCACAATTTAATTACAAATCGAAGGGACCATAACTTGAATAAAAACACGATATATCGAAGCTAAAGCTGTGAAAATATCATCTTATATTCAAGCCTGTCAATCATAAATCCATATTTTTTTGCTCCCAGACAGCGATGATCTCCAGTTTACAAAACAAAACATTTATATAGGTTACAGGAACAAAACGTTTCCTGTTGATAACATCTAATTTGTTCCAAAAAATGTGGGGGATGCAACCTCACAGATTCTACTTGATACCAAAAACTAACAGCCTATTCTAAAAAAAAACACAAAGATATATGCTGAGAGATGCCAACAGTGCTTTAAATCTCCTTAGGAATCATAGGTTCCTGAAAACACATAAGAATAAAAGATTTCAGATGTATTTTCAGTTATCAAAACAAGTAACTCGAATTTTTCTAACTAGCTATAGAATCTCACGATTCTGTAGCTAGTTATAATTATAACTAGAATCATATTTTATTGAATCAATCAAAACAAATTAAAGGTAATCTGTGCAAACAAATCATGTATCCTAATTTGAAAAAGAAAAAATCATCCTAAACTTATTTTTAAAAAATCATACCTCAAATTAAGGGATTCGACTTAATCAAGCAATCTTTGAATTAACTATTGTAGTCGCTGCTTCCACGTCCTTAAAAGCAACAGACCTTGTGGTTTTTTGGCATTTGTCTTTGGTTTGAGCTACAGATTGAAGTCTGCTATTCTCCTTCGTTAGCAAATTCACCTGGTCTTCCAAGGATTTAAGCCGAGACTGAAGTAAAGGCACGTCTTTGTAATACCTATCGATCCATGATCGACATTCATTACATTGCGGCTGAATAGACTGTGTATTAGCAGTGATAGTATTAATAGGTGGGGAGTTTTCCATTTGACCTGTAGGTTCATTACTGAGTTTGATTCCAGGGAAATCGGGATTGTCTCTTAGACATGGTGGAAGGTTTGTAACATAATCATAGGGTTTATCAAAGCAAAGTCCATATGAATATGGATATTCTTCGGCCAAGAATCTTTCAATTTCCGAATCGGAATCCTTGCTTAACACAATTGCATTTTGGTCTGCACAGGGCTTGGGTTTATTGTGGGCACATCGTGAAACCCAACGAGCGGCCTTTTTACTCTTATAATTGATATCAACATTGCCTTTACACTTTTTTCTTATGGATTTTTTAACAGCCTTCACACCACCCTTAGGATATGAATCTGGTAGAGTGTCGGGTTGGGTAGTGTCAGGATAGGTCAAGGGTTCCAAATTAGAAATAGGATCACAGGGCAAGAACGAAGGAGGAGAGATGGTAGGCTTCATGAGGGTTTCTGTGACGACAGGCTTGTCAACCTGTCCCAACTCACTGCTACCAAAACCATTTCGTAACAGAAACATCCCAACAATCATTGTTTAATTTCAACTGATGTATAATAATAATCTTGATCAAACAATGGTGGAACAGACTAGAATCAGACTTCTTCCTTTTAAACCGTTTTGCCATTTTGGACTTCGAAGGAGAAAATAGGGCATGTTCAGGGGGAAATCGATAAAACTCATGAGCAATCGCAAGTGATACAATAAAACCAACCCATATCTCCCCTCACAGGTAATGAACTATTTCATAATAGCTAACAGATCATGCCATCTAGGTTTTAAAGCTGAGACAGGCATACCTCGGTCGCAGCTGGTAATTCTCCTTGAGGTGAACAACAATGACCAGGGAACCTCTTCAACCTTTGAGTTTTTGAACCATTTTTGTCCCACAGCTGGTAGACCAATGGCTTGGCTTATAAAATCTTCATTTAACTCAAGCTAGATGTCTCCTATTTTTTCTCTACAACCGTCGAATGTCAACGCGAATTCTTGAGCAACTCTTAAATTAAAACCCTCGAAATTTTCAACAAACACATGCCAGCCATTCCTTTCTAAGTCATCTCTAGCATTGTCAAATGATAACAATGTCTGGACACCATTGGGATCAATCCTCACCACAGGAGCCATGGCTAACAACAAGGAATCGACATGGGATTCAGAGGTAGGGTTTGATAGAATAAACACAGAGCCATCGCCCCGAGTTCCCTCAATGCAATGCAAAGACAGCTCGAAATGGTAGGCAAGAGCGTTAATTACCATGCGTGTGAAAGAAGTCATGTAGATCGAGGCCATGCAACCATAATACCACGCTGTACTTGGAATGACACCTCAGCATAATGGTACGCATAGCGATCATAACAGTTGAAAACAATAGTATGCATATCCACGATTTGATCACAAAATTAATATATCAAATAAACAATTGAATCAATAAAAATTTTATAAATCAAAACCCCATTAACATTAGTCGAATTCTAAATGAGTGGAGGTTTTATACTCATGTAACCAAGGCGTGTTCAAGACCAAGGGGTTATAACCATGAAAACAACCATGTTCATAGCGAAATATGACAATTCGACAATAGACCATATGAACATTAACCCTTTAATGAAATCAAGTATGAATTCCAGCTGTGAGTTTTCATGCTTCCAGTCATGAAAACAAAAATCGAAAAGCAGGTACGTAGAAAGCGACGAGTAACAAGTGTTGTTTAATGAGAAAGGTTGTGACGAGTAACGAGAATTTAAAGACCCTGTGTAGGCAGCTTGTAAAAATAGAGATTACATTATTGCTGCCAACAGTGTCCTAGAGTTTATAGAGTAAAATTTCCCTAAATTATAGTACAAAATTCTCATTCATACTTAATAATATAACATAAAAATTGATGGTCATCAAAAGCAATAAGTGTAGCTAGTTGTCATGTACATTCATAATAGTCTAGAAAACAAGAGTCATAGTTGATGTTCTTAACGGAATCATGCCTCCATTTAAAGGTAGTTCGTCATGATCCTTGGGGATGACCTACGTAACACAATTTTCCTTGAGAACTTTGTGTTTTACCATTTTGAGAATACTTTGATTGTAAACTACAATAATCACATTTGTCAATTACATTCATTGCATTACTTTGATTGTAAACTCCTTAATAATCCCACTTTATATACTATTTATTATAATTTTTGGTAAGCAACTCTCATTGCCCCCTGCTTCTATTTTATTTATGTTTAATTGGGAGAAGTTCAAATGAAGCGTATCCAAGTCACTATTAAGCCTACACAAATCATAACAATATTAAGAAGCTACTTTAGATTATTAAATTAATCAAGGTCACAAATTGCAATGATCTTGAGATATGCATCCTTTCCTTGCAAATGTGTTCTCTGTTTTTAATAATTGTATTTTTTTATTAAGGCAAAGATCTTTTATTGTGTGTTGTGACTAATTTATAAATTAATCTTAGGTTGAGTGCAAGAACTTGGTGGACGAAAAAGTGGCAATGGCATGATTAAGAACCTCCACTCCCAATAACATGTGTGTGTTCCTATACATATAGGTTTGGATATGGATGAACCTCCATGTAGATTGCCACATATTTTTAGTGGAAAAATCGCATGGGTGGTCTTAATACCACGCACACGGTCTTACTGACAAAAATATATTAAGATCCCAAGTGCGTGTTAAGTACCAAAGACTGAATACAAAATAACCACAGTAGATATACAAGAACAATATAGAAAACCACCCCTTTTATTATATCAAAACCCTTGAGGTAGGGAAACACCATACAATGGATCCTATTATGGAAGGGATCCTCTCATGTTCACTTGCCTCTTTGAGGGGGCATCCTCCTATTAAGCTACCACTCCAAATACAATAATTCTCTTCATGTCCCATTACATTACTTGGACCCCTTTATATAATGCTACCATCACCTAAGAACATTCTAGAGAAGGAATCTTCTAGAAGTAGAACCTTCTAAGAAGTCCCCTTACATTTATTATATCTAACTACCCATTTATTATATCTAACTACCATTGTGGGCCTTATTTAATAATATAGTGGACCTAGTCCACCTTACATTGCATGAACTCCACTATTATCACTATGGGCCCTCTGGTCCCCCCCACTACCTCTCTAGCTACCTAACATTCCATCCCCCTTATGAAAGTGTTGTCATCAATGCTTGATGTACAACCATATACCTGAGTCCCATGGAGAAGTGTGGACCATAGTGTTGAATTAGAATAGAGAACCATGGTCCCTTTGAGAAATGAAAGTCACCATGCTGAAGTAGTCCAACTGCCATTGTAAACCAAGGTCCCATGTCCAATTTCTCATGTGAACTCCACATGGAAGATATCGACACCCAATAACCAGCTGAAAATGATACTCCCAATACTAACACCTATCATGTGGATCCAAATAATAATATCCATCCACATAGTGGGAAAGGGTCAAATATGAATCAGGAAGGAATATTACCATTGTAGAATATGCAGGATGGACACTGGTAATCATAACTACCTTCTGATGTGTCACATTGATGTTCTCTACAGAAGGTGGAGTAGAGTCATCAACTAAAATATGGAAGTGGTTGTCATCCCATAAATGACAACTATCCATATACCAATCATCACAATCGTCCTCCAGATCATACCGAGCATACACTTATTGATGATATTTATTCATGATGTTCACCAAATTATATTTCCCCTGGATGCTTACCAAGGACTCATGAATACTACGAAAGCCATCCCTGAGATCTCCTTGAAAGTTATGCAATATGTTATGCATTTGAGATTAGAATGCTTCAATTGTGTGTAGAATTTCCTTGAGGGTTTGAGTGTGAACATCCATTGGAAACACCACATAAAATATACCAAAATAAATCTATTCAAATGATTTATCTAATGGCACTAATTTGGTAGTAATCTGAGCACCCTATGAAAAGTTATGAATTTTGCAGTCCCATTGTCACGAAAAACCCCAAAAAATAGCTGGTTTTAAATCAACAATATCTTCACTTCCGTAACTCTGATTCAGACGATTTGTTTTTTGAAATCAGGTGAAATTATGAGAGGAACTCCTATATACAACCAGTTTATACAAATTTTGCATCAAAACCTATAGAAATCATTCGGAATTTCTCGGTCCTCTTTTTTTCTGGAAAAAAAAAACAAAACTGCATATATATATATATATATATATATATATATATATTCCCACAATGCCTTCCAAGGAAAGTGCTATGATACCAATTGTTAAGTAAATGAATATATATGAAGATAAATCTCAAAATAAACCAATAATAAACACCAAATCATTGAACACAAGAATGTAGACCAAACCCTTGAGGTAGGGTAACACCATATATTAATCCTTAAGGAAGGATAACACTCCTCAAGCAATGCTTGATACATTCACAATATTCTTCAATGTGTTTCATTACATTGCTTACACTTCTTTGTATAACTCTCTGTATCTCCTAGGAACCTTCTAAAGAGTCTTCTCACATTTATTACATCTTGATATAACTACCATAGTGAGCCTTTATTAATATAATGGACCTAGTCCACCTTACATTTAATGAATTCCACTAATAATACATAACCACATTCCCACTGGGTACCTCCCTAGGTATACTAAATTCCATCCCCCTTCACATGTTTCCTCTTCAAAACATGAGAAGAAACCATAAAATATGATTGGCTAAGCAATGTAGCCAATTGGTACCAAGTACGACCATCCATCCATGCCAATGGAAGTCGAACAGGATGTCCAACTACTTCCTTTCCACCTTGAGCTTGTGCCACCTCATGTTGATGTTTCCATGGACATGGTTCTCTAGCCTCATGTCTTCCTGTAGGTCTCCATGTGCCTCTAGATTGGTTTCCTTTCTAGCTCCTTGCTGGTGCATAAATGTGTTGATGCTCACGCCCTTTCCTTGATGATTGTTGTTTCTCTATATGATGTGGATGGCTATATACAAAAACTGTAGGAATTTGTTCTGTTTTCTTCAAATCAGCTACACATTGTGCGTTTGAGTCACTGACCACCTTAGCTTCTTTACTGTTTTCATCCTCTGGTTTTGCTTCAATTGTTTCTATAGAATCTATCTCTGGTTCAACTCTGGACTTGGAAATAACTTCTTTGCTGGCCTCTGTGGGCCCATATTTCTTATTAAGAGACACATACTATAATTGGATTTTCTTTTTCTTGTACCATAACTTCAAAAACTTCTTTTTCACATTAATATTAATGGTACCCATTGATTCTATCCAAGGATATCCCAAAACAATATCCATTTCATCCATATCCATAGAATACAAATCTGAATGCAACACATATTTATCCATACTGAGCTTCAAATCTTTAAAAATTTTCACATTTTCACCCTCAACCTGTGTGCTTTAAATATCCTGTGCAGGAACTTGCAATCGATTAACCAACTGAAAATTGATAAAATTATGCATGCAACCAGGGTTAATAGAAACAAAAACCTTCTCCTTATGAATATAACCATGAACCTGTAATATAGAGTTTCCACATGAAATTAAACCCTTGCTTCTCTCTGCATCCTTACACTTTGCATGACACCACTTGTCTAAAATTAATTTTACATATGCTTCATTAGAAAGTGTTATCAACTCATTATAATTAAATGAGTTCCACCATATGCCAACATCTTCTTGAAAACCATAGTGTAGACATATTCTCCAACAATCTTTCCATGATGAATTTTGAGATTGTATATATTCTTCAATAATAGGGCCATCATCCTTTCCAGTAAAATACATCTTTCTTGAAATAAATTTGCAAAAAAAACTAGGGTTTAAAAATAAATTATTGCAGCAAATTGCGACTTTTTTCGGAAAAACCTTGAAAAACTATTGAATTTAAAATGCTCATAACATTACTTCCCGGACTCCGTTTCGGTCGATTTTTTTTTTAAATTGGGTATTTATCCAAGATGAATTCAAATATCCAATTTGTTTGGCCCCATTCTACACACAAAAAAAATTATATCTAAACCTAAAGTGCACCGCTCTCTTTTTTCCCTGGAAAAAATGATCTGATGCCAATTGTTAAGTACCAAAGAATGAATAAACAATCACCACCGTATATATACAATAACAATATATAAAACCACCACTTTTACTATATCAAAACCCTTGAGGTAGGGCAACACCATACAATGGATCCTATTATGGAAGGTATCCTCTCATGTTCACTTTCCTCTTTGAGGGGGAATCCTCCTATTCAGCTACCTATACAAATACAATAATTATCTTCATGTCCCATTATATTGATTGAACCCCTTTATATAGTGCTACCATCACCTAAGAACATTTTAGAGGATGAATCTTCTAGAAATAGAACCTTCTAAGAATTCCTCTTACATTTATTATATGTAACTACCCATTTATTATATCTAACTAATATAGTGGACCTATTCCACCTTAAATTGAATGTCCTCCACTATTATCACTATGGGCCCTTTTCCCCCGCACCCCCCCCCCCACTACCTCTTTAGCTACCTAATAGTGTGATTTGTGCCCAAATCACACTCGCTCTTCTCTCATTGGGAAAAGATAGTGGAGATAGAGAAGAGGAAGAAAGGGAGGAGGGAGGCACCATGTCCATGTGTGTTACATTTTTCTTATTTTTAATCTTATTTAGTCATTCCAATTTAGTAATTTTCTCCCAATAATATAAATTTAAAAACAAGATCTAATTTTGTATTTTAAATAAAAAAGAAACCTAATTTACATGCCATGGATTTTAGATTGCAGTATATATAATACAATGGAACCCAAAGACAATTTAAACTCCTCACAAGAAAACCAAGAATATCAAAACCCCAACCCACCACCACCACACAATGTAAATGTTGAAATTGATGAGGGTTTGGTTATATTACAAACCCTTGAGGAACAATTAAGGGAGAATAGAGAGCCTAGTAGAGTCTCCTTGGCCACTTCTTTGGACATAATTGTGCAGTCCATTGCAAGTGACCAAGGGAAATTGAACTATATTTTTTTATTATAGGGTGAAAATGTATGAGTACTATAGCATTGGTTTGGATAGAAACTAATTCAAAGAACTGGGCATTTCAAAACAACAAATATTTTCTATTTTTAGGGATCCTAGAAATGGACAAGAACTACCATTGACTAGGAAACACATCTCCAATGATTGGTGCATCCATCCCCAGATTAGTCAAAACTAGATGGATATATGGTACATGGTTTTTGATAAACCTCCTTGCAATAATAGGGATATTTCCTTATATTTTTTGAGAAAATTATGGGTTGATTTTATTATGGGTAAGCATGCCAACTACTTTGACATTGGTGACTTCCATGGGGTGGGTCAAGGCTCTGCACATGACTGAGAGAATACTATGAACTACCCCGAGTTAGGTCCCCTCCCCCCCAAGTGAAGGCCTGACCCCCCTACCCAAGATACTCCTGTTTCAGAGAATGTGCAAAATTTACAACTAGCCATCTCCTCTTTGACACGTAGCCTAGTGCAACATAATAGTTGTATTGCACTATCTTGGCAGGAGGTTCCTGCCAGTGACACTGATAGAGGAGTTGGAGCGTCAACATGCACATTAGAGTACAATGAGGAGAGGGCATATGGACATAGCATTCGTCCATGTGAACCTCATAGATGATTGAGCTGCGAGCATACATGATATGGGCCTATCGATCCCAGTGGACATCATAGCTTCATGGAAGAGGTTAGTATCTTAACCTTCTCTATGTTCTTCATTGTTATATATTTGTTTTGTATTTTGTGTGTTTATATAGATATTTGATTGTATATTGTTTTGTAGTTTTTGTGCCCTAGAAACAGAGCCTCTACGCCTATGGATGCATCAATGCCTAGCCCCATCATTGATGCAACAATAGAGGAAACATGTACATTGGGTGCACCTTACACACATGTATGTATCACATTTGATAGATTCAACATAGTCATTTCTTTATTTTATGACATCCTCAATTTTTTTATATGTTCTCTTGTTTCTATAGGATTTGGCACCAGGTGATGTTGGGGATTGTCCATCTGGGTTGGACAAGTCACCAACATCATAGGTATCATGTGTAAAGTCAAATATCACATAATTCTCAAATTGATTGTGTTTATGTATTTGAATTTTACTATTTGGTACTAATAGCTCAATTTTATTCATATGTATGTAGGCTACCAATATAGTTTTTAGGTATAGTAGTATTTCACCCGCTGGGCACCTGGGTGTTGCTTATGGGTTTCATTTCTTCAGGCCTAGGGTGTTTAAATTGTTGGACAACTGAGGGGGGGGGTGAATTAGTTGTTACTGAGCTTAAACAATTATGCTTCTTTTTAAAAGTCTTTGCAGAAGAACTGAATGATGATCACAATAATGCAGAGAAATAAACACAGGCACATTTAGCATCAGTCACATATATGAGAAACACAGAGACAAATATTTTCCGAGGAAACCCATGCAGGGTAAAAACCTCTTTTCTTTT
>JASDQU010714700.1:31399-46398 GCA_032191745.1 Picea mariana
AATCATATTGTACTTGAACATTTAAGTGGGGTAAAAGGAGGTTGCCCCCTCAAAGAGGCTTATTATCTGAAATTATCTCTTTTTCAAGGCGTTGAGTACTTTTTCTGAGGTTTTTATATGCTATATTGAAGTTTGGTTCTTAACAGATTATATTAGGGTTATATTCTATATTTTTTGGGAAGGGGCGGATATCAAAAAATGCACTGCAAAGAGAACATCATTTGCATTCATTTCATTCACAATTTTTATTTTGCAGTTTGTTTTATTTGTTGATATGAATTTCCTTGAGGATGGAAAAGTAGGTATGAGATTTTATTTCACGAATCTACAAAGTAATATTCTTTATGTGAGTGGATTAATCAATATATGTGTGTAGGTTAAAGATAATGAGTAATAGAGGAACAACAAAAATTCATTATAGATTTCATTATTTTGGGCATTGTTAAGCTCTAGGTCAACGTCTAAATCTAGATCTAGATCTATGTCATGGTCTACGTCAATATCTGGGTCATCGTCTAAATCTATTTCTAGATATATGTCGTGGTCTAGGTCATGGTCTAGGTCTATTTCATGGCCTAGCTCTAGGTCGTGGTCTAGATCATGGTATAAGTTTATGTCTAGGGTGGGGGGGGTGAGAGAGTGAGAGAGTGAGAGTATGGGGGGTCTATGTCATGGTCTATGTCAATCTCTAGGTCAACATATAACTATAGATATATACTTATTTCGTGGTATAGGTCATGGGAGGAGATAGTGAGAGTGAGAGAGTGAAAGGAAGAGGGGAAAAAGAGGTGGGGTAGAGAGCTAGGGGGCTCTAGGTGATGTTATAGGTCTAGTTCATGTTCTAGGTCATGGTCATGTTCATAGAAGTACTCGTATAAGTAATCCATTGGAAGAATAACAAAAACTTAATACTCACCTTACAGGATAGGCTACATTTATGTGTTGCACATGTATCCTTTATTCGTTTTGATACATGACTCGCCTTTAGATGGCTAGAGAGAGAGGGAGGTAGAACTAGGGGCAAAGAGGAGGAGGTGGGGAGGGACGGAGAGAGAGAGAGAGAAAGAGAGTGATAATAAAAATGAGGAGAGAGAGAGAGTGAAAATGAGTGTGAGGGGAAGGGGGAAGATAGAGGGAAGAGGGGATAAAGAGATATAAAGAAAGAAATGGGAGGAGTGTAACACCCCAAGGCTAAGCCCCTGTTGAATTGTAATTATGATTATAGGCTGGTGATCTGAGTGGTTATAAGTTGCGCGACTTATGTGTTTATTAGGATGGTGAGCTAGATGCTAAGGCCAATGAGCCTAATTTTGTATATGTAAATACACACATATCATTAATAAAATTACACTATTGCGTGTAGACCCTCCACTTAGAAAGAGTAATGGGGGACTAAGCTCCACTAGGTGGGGAAGGGGCTAAGTGTCTAGGAAAAGGGGCTAAGCTAGAGGGCTTACCTCTAAAGGAATAATATTATATTATTATTTCCTAGAAGCTAAGGTTTGATATAACCATGTTGTCCTAAGTGATGCAGACCCCCACCTTGGCAGGGTTCACTAACCTCTCGGTCTTTGGATCTTCCAATTCCTTAGACGAAACAACTTCTTGGTCCCCGCTGAAACCCTTCACACATCTAACCACAGGTCTCCCTTTATATGCTTCGCCCACGCGAACATACACTAGACTTGAGCCTCCAGTCCACATGACCACCGACATGACCACAAACTTAACCCCAAAAAGGCACGTCGAGTTTCACGATTTTAGGACTTTCGTTGCAAGTCACCCCAAATTCTCTGATTCCTCAAAAACCAGAATGGGCTAATGGTCCCTAGATCCTCCCTTATTCTTCTACCATATGACCTCCAATCAAACCTTGGGGTCTGCTTCTGAGAGCATCGGAATTTCGTATGTCGGGAACTTGCGATGTGACTTTGCTCCCTTTTCTCGATATCCAAACTCATCACTTCCTTGCCACAGATCAACGGTCCTGATTCTCCCATGATCTGACAGTCCAGATCGTGTCGGGATTTCACGTATGGAGATTCCTAATTTATAGCTTCCTCCACACTCGTCTTTCTCCCAAAATTTTGATATTTCGGAGCACCCAATCAATGTCTCTTGCTCCTTTAGATTTGTCGGCCCATATTCTTTATCTCGCAAAGTCAGGATTTCACGACTCACAACTTCCAGGTAGTAAGTTACTCCACTCTCGCGACTCCCGAAATGTCGATATTTCAGAGCACCCAATCAATGACTGATATCTGTCTTGAGCTTGCGGGTGTTAAAAAACACTCAGTCTTATCCTTCCCACAGATCTACTAGATCTGACACTCCATGGAAAATTGACGCTTCTCCCTCCAAGAATTTCCAATGTTCGTTCAGGCTCTCAATAGTTTCTCGCCAAATGACTTGGCGTCTTTCCTCCTAAGCTTGATTTTTGCGAGGTGACTTCGACCCTCGTCTGTCCTCTAGAATTTCCAAGTCTCTATCCCTCCCGAGCTTGATTCTTGCTGCAAACTCAAGGATTCTAAGGGATTATTGCACACACTCCTTGCAGCCTTCACGGTAACCTCTGGTTATCCAAACACTCCAACTCTACGCATTCCTTGCGACAAAAATTCTTCAACCGCTCCTTGGGTTGGAAAAGTCTAAGACTTCGACCTGGCCTACACACCCCTTGCATGGCCCTGTGCTCTACTTGTACTTTTGTTGGTATAAGAAAAACTCTATCTCTCCTGAGATTTGCTGAGGTAAACTCAGAATCTTGTCAACGCACTCCTTGTAGACCTTCATGGCACTCCTTGTAGGAATTCTTAGGACGAGGAGAAATTGAAACTTATACTCTCCCTCTCATAGACTTCATACATTCAACATGAAATCATACACATAAAGCATTGAAACAAATGCATAACAGAGTATATAAGAAAACTGTAAACATACCATTCAATAGATGCAAACAATAACCATAACAACATCATGAAATTGGATCAAATCATTCTTATATTAATTCAAGTTTTTATGTACATGGTTTCCTATAGAAACAACTATCTTCTCATACAACTTCTTCAATCTTTGTTCTTCTCTTCTCTCCTATGCTCTCTTTCTCTACATATTCTACTCTCTTACAATTGAGAATGATCATACAATACATACGAGGGAGCTTTATTGAGTTTTTCCTCCTACTAATCTAAGCTATCTTATTGAAATTAAAGACTACAACTACTTTGCATTTATTACAATTAAATTCCTCCAACCAGAAAATGAGAGAAACCGTTGAAGATCTGCATTACAATCCCCAAAACATTTAAGAACAATTATATCCTTCCAGCTATTACATTGATTTTCTACTTTTTAAATTTAAATGTATTCAAAATGAGTGCTGGTGTATATCCAGTTGTCCTCCACTTGCGCTTGCTGGCGATGCTCCTGCATCATACTCCTCTGGCTGAAAAAATTCATGGAGTCCTTTCCATGAGCTCCTGCACCGTCTGCCCATGTTTCTAGATATCTTATTCACTTTCCCAACTGGCATCATCAATAGAGTGTCCTTTCCATTTTATAAGATATTCAAGATATGTCTTCCTTCGGGTCTTCTTACCAACTCTCTAATCAATGATCTCTTCCATATGCGGCTTTTCAGCTACATGCATATGATTAACCCACTAAACTTCATTTTGATTCTCTTCTCCTCTTGCTTCATCTATTATGTAAGGATACAGATCCACTACGTTGAATATGGGTGATATGCCCACATCATTTGACAATTCTATCTCATAAGCATTTGCCTCAAATTTCCACAAGATTTTACATGGCCCTATGTTTTTCATCTTTATCTTGTTATATGTTCCCCTTGGGAACCTTTCCTTTCTTAGATGTGCTAAGACTAGATCTATGAATTCGAATTGAAGCTCTCTCATGTGTTGATTTTATCTGCACTTGTATTCCTGGTTGGAACTCTGCAACCACTCTTTAATCTTATTATGGAGCTCCTGCATCTCTGCTGCAAAATCTTCCGCTCCAGCACTCCTGAACTCATTCTAATCCAAGTCTTTCAACTCAAATACTCCTCTTGGTTGCATTCCATACATTATTTGGAATGGGCTCTGTCCTATGCTCCAGTTACGTGAGTTGTTATATGAAAATTCCACTTGCGGCAGAATCTAATCTCACTGACTATGATGTTCAGCTACTAAAGTCCTCAATATGTTCCCCAAACCTTGATTTACTACCTCAGTCTGTCCATCTGTCTAAGGGTTATATCCTGAGCTAAAAGATAGATTCATCCCCATATTCTTCCATAGTGTCCTCTAGAAATGACCAAAATTTGGTATCTTTGTCTGAAACAATACTCTTGGGTAAACCATGAAGTCGAACAACTTCTTTGAAAAATAGATTTGCAATGTGTGTTGTATCACTGGTTTTATGACATGGAATTAAATGTGTCATTTTTTAGAATCTGTCGACTACCACGAATATGGAATCACAACCTCTCTTTGTCCTTGGTAGTCCCAACACAAAATCCATGATTACCGCATCCCACGACCTCTCTGGTATTGGAAATGGTTGATACAACCCTGTATTCTATCTTTTCCCCTTTGCATGTTGGCATATTCAACATCCGTTGACAAATTTATTGACATTCATCCTCATCCCTGGCCAATAATACAAACTGTTCAGCTGCACAAATGTTTTATCATGGTTGAAATTTCCATCCAATCCCCCACTATGCTTTTCCTTCAAAAGGTTTTCTCTCATAGAATTCTTTGGGATACACAACTGATTTCCTTTAAACAATAGTCCATCCTGAATTAAATATTCAATCCACTGGCTTCTATCTCTCAGAACAGGATTCTCACATGCTTCATAAGCATCCTTGAAATCTAAATCATCTCTGTACATGATTCAAAACCTAAGGTCTTCACACGAAACTCAATCAAAACCTAAGGTCTTCACACGAAACTCCTGTAGAATCAAACATTTCCTGCTCAATGCATCAACAACCTTGTTATCATTTCCAGAAATGTGCTTTATAACAAAAGTAAAGTTCTACATAAATTCAACCCATTTTTCATGTTTCTGGTTCAGTTTATCCTGTCTGGTTATAAACTGTAAGGCCTGATTGTCGCTATAGAAAACAAACTCTTTTGGAACCAGGTAGTGCCTCCATTTCTTCAATGCTTGTATGAATGCATAAAACTTTTATCATACGTGGAATATTTCATCTTGGTCTCGCTCAGCTTCTCACTGAAGTATGAAACTGGTCTATTGTCTTGACTTAAGACTGCTCTAATCGCAAATCCACTTGCATCACATCTCACTTGAAATGTTTTACTGAAATCTGGCAAAACCAAAACTAGTTGTTCAATTATCTTCTCCTTTAACAACTTGAAACTTTTCTCCGCTTCATCTGTCCAATGAAAATATTTATGTCTTTTCTTGACTGTGTCCATCATTGGTGCACAAATTTCACTAAAAGTTTTGATGAACTTCCTGTAAAAACTGGCTAGTCCATGGAAGCTTCTGACTTGAAAGATATTCCTTGGCGATGACCATTCTTTGATTTCTTTTACCTTTTCAGGATCCATCTTCAACTTATTTGAAGAGATCATGAAACCCAAATAAATAAGCTTTGTCTTCATGAAATATGACTTCTTCAGATTTATCAACAACTTCTCTTGCTACAAATTCCTCATCACTGAAGCTAAATGTCTCAAACGTTCTTCCTCAGTCTTACTGAATATCATTATATCATCCAGATATACAATTACAAACTTCCCAATGAAATATTTCAAGACTTTGTTCATCAATCTCATAAAAGTACTTGGCACATTCATCAAACCAAATGACATGACAAGACATTCATACAACCTTTCATTCGTCTTGAATGTTGTCTTCCATTCATCAACTCCCCTCATTATAATCTAATGATATCCGCTTTTCAAATCAATTTTTGAAAAAAACTTTGCTCCACTCAAGCAATCCATCAAGTCATCCATCGTGGGTAAAGGAAATATATACCTGATGGTAATTTTTTTTATAGCCCTCGAGTCTGTACACATCCTCCATCCACCATCCTTCTTTGGACTTAACATTGTTAGCACAACACATGGAATCAAGATTTCTCTAATCAACCCTTTGTCCATCAAATATTGGACTTGCCTCTTGACTTCTTCATTGTCCTATGGCATCAGTCTATACACTTCTTTGTTTGGTAAACTCACCTCTGGTATAAGGTCAATGTGATGGCTTATACTTCTGATGGGAAGAAATGAACAAGGTAAATCGTCCACCACTATATCAACGAAATTCTCCAATAGTTCTTGAATTTCCTCAGGTAGATAATCTATTGAGGTACTGGTTAAGATGACTCTAGGTTTTCAAACCACAAAAAACTGCATTTCTTGATCTTTCTTAACTTCATTAATAAGTTCCTTCCCACTCATGAGAAGTATAGTGTTGCTTGTTTCTTATTTCACCTTCTTGTCTTCAATTAGCAGCAACATATGCATCTTACCATTCTTCTCCAAGGTGTATGTGTTCTTTCTTCTGTCATGAATAATGTTTCTGTCATATTTCCATGGTCTTCCCAACAAAAGACGATAGACATCCATGGGAATAACATCGCATAAGATCGCATATTTGTATCCCCCTATCTTAAATTCAACTAAACATTGTTTAGTGACAGTTAACTGATGTCCTTTTTGTAACCACAAAACCTTGTATGGGCTTGAATGTGCAACTGTCTCCAATTCCATCTTTTCCACCATCTTTGTGGATACTAGATTGTCTATGCTTCCACTGTCAACTATCACTTTGTATACCCTATCCTTGGTATTGCAAGCAGTTCTAAACAAACTGTTCCTCTGGAATGGATTCTCCATCTCCTTCTCTGACTTCAAGAGAATATTTCTCATCGTTAAGGATCTTCCACCTTTTGTATATTCTACCTCAACATTTCTCCTTTGCACTTCTGAAATGTGAGCTTCTCCTCCTCCATCTCTTTTTCTATCGGGACATTCAAAATATTTGTGTCCGATCTTTCCACAGACAAAACACTTTATTTCACCTCCTCTACCTCTTCCTCTTCCTCTTGCTCGAGGAAAAGTGTTCCTATCAACATATTGTACTCCATGTGAGCTTCCTCCCCTTTCTGGGTGGTTATGAGGTTTCTTCTCTTCATCCTTGGGCTTCTGTACTCTATCCTGGGCAATTTCTTTGCCTCTACTCTGACTTCTACCTCTTCCCCTTTGACCTTTCTTTTGGGCCAATTTCACTTCTTCCTTTGAAGAAATCTGATAAGCATATTCTACTTTCCTTATTGTCACCATGCTCATCTCATCCTGAATCTCATATCTCAGGCCATTCATATATCTGGTGACCTTTTCATCATGACTATCACGATGACCAACTTTGATGTTTAACCTGTAAAATTCCTCAGTGTATTCCTTCACTGTCATCCCTTTCTACCTCAAATTTTGCATTCTTCAAAACAAATTGATTTGATAATCCCTAGGTATGAATTTGGCTTTCATCTTGGTGACCATTCTATCCCAAATTTTGATTCTTTGTTTGCCTTTGCAATGCCTATCAGCCTAGAGTTCATCCCACTACAGTGTTGCGTGCCCTATCAGTCTAGTGACAATGTGTTTTACTTTCTTATCTTCTTTTATATCCTCATAGTCGAAGTATTTATCCAAAGCTCTAAACCAATCTAGCCTCTCCTCAACGTCTAAGTTACCTTCATACATTGAAATGTCCAATTTTGCTTTGGAACCTATTCTTGCAATAGCTTTAAATAGACGTTCCTCTGCAGCATCTTCGACTACAACTTCTTATTCGGCTCCAACTTCATTCTCACTTTCAACCTCACTGATATCTCCAGTATCAGGTGTTCACCTCTATGTTGTCTCCATAGCATCCAATCAAGCATGAAGTTCCCTCATCTCCCTTTCCACCACTGGATCGGGTAAATTTCTTTTTAGACGTCTTCTTGGCGGCATTGTTTCAATCTTTCCATGCAAAATTCAATCACAATTGTCCTCTATATTCCTTATATAGAAAAAAAAGTTGTTAGCTCTGATACCACCTGATGTAGACCCTCACCTCAGTAGGTTCCACTGACCTCCTGGTCTTTGAATCTTCCAATTCCCGAGCCGAAACAACTTCTTGGTCCCTGCTCAAAACCTTCACACATCTAATCATAGGTATCCCTTTATATGATCTTCCCTCGTGAACATACACTAGACACGACCCTCCACTCCACATGACCATCGGTGTGACCACACACTTAACCACAAAAAGGTGCGTTGGGTTTCATGATTTCGAGACTTTCGTTGCAAGTCACCGCAACTTCTCCAATTCTCGAAACCCCAAAATGGGCTAATAGTCCTTAGCTCCTCCCTTATTCTTCTACCATATGACCTCCAATCAAACCTTGGGGTCCACTTCTGAGCGCTTCAGGATTTCACGTGTCAGGAACTCACGTTGTGAATTTTCTCCCTTTTCCCGATGTCCTAACTCATGACTTCCTCACCTGAGATCAACAATCATGATTCTCCCATGATCTGATGGTCCAGATCGTGTCGGGATTTCGTGTATCGGGACTCCCGAGTTACAGCTTCCTCTACACTCGTCTGACTACCAAAATTTTGATATTTTGGAGCACCCAATCAACGGCTCTCGCTCCTTCAAATCTGATAACCCAGATTCTTTTTCCCACAAAGTCAAGATTTCGCGGCTCGCGACTTCCAGGTAGCAAGCTCCTCCACTCTCTTGACTCTTGAAATGTAGATATTTCGGAGCGCCCAATCAACGGCTCATGCTCCTCTGGATCTAACAGATGATATCTCTCATGAGCTTGTGGGTGTTGAAAAAAACGCAGTCTTATCCTTCTCGCATATCTACTAGATCTAATGGTCCATGGAAAATTGACACTTCTCCCTTCGAGAATTTCCATCGTTCGTTCAGGCTCTCAATAGTTTCTCACCAAATGACTTGGCATCTTTCCTCCTAAGCTTGATTTCTGTGAGGTGACTTCGACCCTTGTATTTCCTCTAGAATTTCGAAGTCTTTATCCCTCTTGAGCTTGATTCTGCTGCAAACTGAAAGATTCGAAGGGATTCTTGCATGCACTCCTTGCGGCCTTCATGGTAACCTATGGTTATCCAAACACTCCAACTCTGCGCACTCCTTGCGATAGAAGTTCTTCAACCTCTCCTTTGGTTGGAAAATTCTAAGACTTCAACATGGCCTTCACACACCTTGCACGACCCTATTCTCTACTCGCACTTTTGTTGGTATAAGAAGAACTATATCTCTCTTGAGCTTTGCTGAGATAAACTTAGAATCTTGTCAATGCACTCCATATGGAGGAATTCTTAGGACGAGAAGAAATTGAAAGTTATACTCTCCCTCTCACACACTTCATACATTCAACATGAAATCATACACATAAATAATTGAAACAAATGCATAACAGAGTATATAAGCAAACTGTAAACATACCATTCAATAGATGCAAACAGTAACCATAACAACACCATTAAATTGGATCAAAACATTCTTGTATTAATTCAAGTGCTTCTGTACATGGTTTTCTATAGAAACATCTATCTGTTCATACAACTTCTTCAATCTTTGTTCTTCTCTGCTCTCCTATGCTCTCTAGCTCTACAACTTCTACTCTCTTACAATTGAGAATGATCATACAATACGTACGAGGGATATTTCTTGAGTTTTCCCTCCTACTACTCTAAGCTATCTTATCGAAATTAAAGACTACAACTACTTTAAATTTATTAAAATTAAATGCCTCCAACCAATAGATGAGAGCAACTGCTCAAGATCTACATTACAATCCCCAAAACATTTAAGAACAATTACATCATTCCAGCTATTACATTGATGTTCTACTTTTGAAATTTAAATGTTTTCAAAATGATCATTGGTGTATATCCAACTGTCCTCCACTTGCACTTGTTGGCGATGCTCCTACATCACTAAGTTCCTAGAGGAAAGGGGGATGAGTGTTAATTAGAGCTCATGCAGCTTCAGGGAGACATGTGTCAACCTGGGCACATGCATTTTTAAGTGGGTAAGTCATCTCGTTGAGGGTTCTCTCACTCACCGGTTTCATGATTCTCATGACTGTCACGATACTTCACCATTGCATCTGCACTCTCGCTAGGTTAGGCACCCTGGAAGAGAACCATACTCCCCACTGATGCATGCTCTAATGTAACCTGCAGACACTGGAGTTGTCCTGTGTATTTCCTATGAAGTCCAAAGAACTTGTATTTTTCCTGAATCATGTTATGTCATAGCGGTTGGCGGTTACTTCCAACGCAGTTTTGGCTAATCTTGGTTTGTTGTCATATTATGTGTCCATACCTATTTTATGTGGTTGATTCACCTGTGTGTTACCTGAATTATTTTGTTGACATCACTTGTGTCCTTTTGACATAAGAGATGAACTGAAGAAGCAGGTTTTTAGGCCTATGAGCAACTCTCCCAGGTGAGAGAGTTTGTTGGGAAGTGAGTTCTCCTGGAGGGAGTCCCATATAAGCTACAATACTCTAAGACATCTAGTCCAGTATGTTGTTGAAGCCCAAGGCAAGGGAGGTGTAGTAGCCAATGGACTTGTATTAGTGAAGGTGTACCCTCCTCAGGTGGAGCAGGCATGTGGGGAATGAGGGTCTATGGGTTGTGGGCGTAAGTGGCTCTTGGGATAAAAGATCCTTCCTGCTGTTTTGTGCAACTTCCTTGTTGTCCTTGCCAAGCCTAGAATTCCCTTGCCCGATGGAGTTTAGTCCCAGCTCAGGGGTGACCCACTGTTGAGTGTGATGAGCGGCATGGTCTAAGGCTGGGAGGTTTGTGGAAGGTATGCACGCAGTTGGTGGTCATCTATTAAAACATAAGTACCAATTATCTATTCATTGTATGTTGTGTATTTGTATTTGCATTATAATTGATGAGTAATGCATGTATATATATGTTGCATGTATGTGTTAATGTTGCTTTCACATGAATAGGTGTATGAGTAGAGTATTGATGTTTGTTTAATTGCATTAGATAGATATATATTTATATGTGTGAATACCAAATGTTATCTCTATCTTCGGTTAATTTTTATATGTGATTATTTCCGCAAAGTTACTCGGTGGCCTGGCCTGGCCTATTGTTTAAGGTCGAGAATGCCACAGAAATGGTATCAGAGCAGTAAAGGAAAATTAAAGGTTGCTTCAGTAGTGTTAGAAAACTGGGGTCACTGTCTGAGGGACGTTACAAATTGGTATGAGAGACAAGGTTTCAACTCTGATCCTGGATGGGCCATGTTAATGGTTAGAGAGACAAGATTTTAGAGTGAATTGTTGTCAAAAGAGGAAAATTGATTTTCAGAGTATTCCAGAGTTCCAAGAGAATACCTTGGCTGTGTTATGAAGCTTAAGAGGTATAATGGTTTATGGAATGGTGGCAGAGAAAAGAGACTACAGTAACCATGGGTTTGGAACTGTAAGGTTTGAAGTTGCGTCGTGGGATCTATTCGGGAAAAGGAGGATCCTTCACAACCATCAGATCTGGAGAAAGGTGCATGAATATTAATCCCTAAGTACTTCGGACTTCATGATTTCAACGAAGTTTACATGTAATAGAGAAGAAAGGGTCAAAGATGAAGTTCTGAAGTCCCAAAGAGGGGGGGGTGAGAGTGTTTACCGTTGGATTTGACCAAGGATGGATCGTAACCGTAGGGTTAAGCCAAGAGTGGAAGTTAAGAAATTTTGGGAGTTCATCGTTTGGGAGAAATAGGGTATGCAAAGGTGAAATATTCTGAAGCTCGAAGTCCCAAAGTGACGTGGCCTGCTGACGTCACTAAGGATAACATGGAAACATGGGATGTGTGCCATGTGTCAGTGGGTTAAGAACCTTTGTAAGATAGAAATACAGTTAGAACGTGACATAAGGCAGTTAAACTTGGAGAAGAAGTTAGTTGGATTAGATCCGCATTAACTTTGATCACGATCTATCAAGATCGATGGTCGGGCGGCATTGCGGAGATAGAAGATGCACGACAGATAACTATACAAGGCGGTCTCACAATCCAAACCATGGTTTCCCAGAAGGGATACGTGTCAGCGTGGGGACAATTACGGAATGATCAGTGGGTCACTATAAAAAAACCAACCCATGTCCCTGCAATTTGAAAAGTATAAAGTCTTATGTAAATTTTTGGTATATTTTAGTTCAAGCATGTAAACCATGGGCCCCAGTGGACGCCTGGTGCTAGATCGTGAAGTCCGGAGACAGGACACTTCAGAAGAAATTGCTCATGATGGAATGGGAGGAAGAAACCCCTGAAGTTCCATTACACCGAAGTAAAGTGATGTAATGACGTCACCATGGTGACGTGGAAGTATGCGGAGACTCAAAGTTTGAGAGTTTTGGGTTGAGAAAAGGTGGAATCATCCGAAGTCCCAGAGCCCTGAAGCTCCGAAGTCCTGGAACCCCGAATCCTGGAGTTCCATAGCGAGTATTATTTGTTGGATGCTGGGAGACGTGGACTGTCGATCCACCCTACTTTGTGATTTCTCCAATCCGAAACTCCAACAGATTTGTTGTGATTTGCTTTGAAATCCATTGAATCCCAGAGCCCAAAGTTTTAGGGTTCCAGATAAGTGCTCAAATCATAAGTGCTGGGTCACAGTCGTGGTCACATGCGAATCAAGGGTTGAAGAAAAGGGGCTAGCACCCGAAATTTGTTGCAAAAAAAAACTTGGCTAGAGATTGAAGATCGAGGGGTTCTTGATCGACCAATACCTACAGAAAATGGAATTTGATATTGTTTTTATTGAATCAGATTGGTTTATTCCAGAAAATTATTAAATACTGATAGCCTGACAAAAATCCAGTTGACTGCACATTTTTGCAGATTTAACAATTAACGGGATGAACTGAGTTGTTGCATAGTGCAGAGCATGGAGGAGGCACAAGATGCTTACAGTTTGGAGGATGAAGTGAGAGGAATGGATGTCCATTTGGGAGTTGAAGGATAGAACTCCAATGGGCATGGAGAAGAGATAGATAAAGAAGAGAACATGATCCAGATTATTTTCGGCACGAAATGAGAGCGGATATATAATAAAGAAATGCATAGAGATATTGCAGATATTCAATAATACAACAGAAATGTATCAGATATGCAACCATAAATAGAGATATACAGTAATACATGATTTCTATTAATGAAAGAAACGTACAGAGACTGTAAAATACAGAGTGAAAGACTCGCTAGAATGGTGGCAGCTTATCTCTGAGAAGAGATGTGACGGCTACTCGCATTCGTAAGAAGATGATTACAATGAGGCTCTGAAGTCCTTCTTACAACAAGCAGGAATTCCCAAAACCCTAGACATCCAAAAACCTAACACTGGGAGATGAAGCGCCAAAAGTCATGTGGGCCCCGTTTGGGTAAGTGAGTACATCAACTTCCCGGGGTCATAACTTTTGCATACGATCTCCATTTTAGGCGTGTGATAGCTCGTTGGAAAGGTATCGTCGAGGAGATTCATTTTGGGGGCTCAATCATGTCTTTGGATATCATTGAGAATCTTGATCTCGAAAAACCTTCATTTGGGCCCTCAAAATGGCCCCGAAAGTTAAAACCTGCTAAAAATAGTAAATTGCCAAAATTGCCAGAAAGCCATTTTGAGCCATTTGGAAAAGGTGGGTGGCCACCGATATCCACCTGGATCAATCCTCCCTAATTAGGAAGCAATGGTCTCCATTGTGTTGAGTTCTCGGGGGAGAGGGAAAAGAATTTGTTGAATCTACATCTTGGTGAGCTGCTTGTCTTACTGGGGACGTTGCGCTACTCAGTTTGTGGAAATCCGTCACGAACCTATTGTGGTTGAGGCTGCTCAACAACTCGAGATACATGAGAGGACGATGTGCAAAAGGAATCTTTTCACTTTTCTACAACCTTGTCGACCTGCTTCTGTTGGATATAAGGTGCTTGGGGTAAGGCTGTAGTGGTTGCAGTGTCCTTTTGAATAGATTGTGAAGAAGCTGAATTTTGCAGTATGAGATACTACCTTGCGGCACTTTTTAGATGGAAAAATAGTTGGAACTACCTCTGGTATTCTATAGAGATGACCCCCCAAAGTAACAATGACACTACAGGGTCGAGACTCATAAACATCATGGCGTCTCTACATATATGGTTGGCCCAAGAGAACATCACAGAGATCCAGTGGGGTAACATCACATAATACCTCATCCTTGAAGGGTTGGATGCCATATGACAATCAGCACTGTTGGTTGACACTGAGATTTCATCCTTGCCGAAGCCACCCGATGTTGTATGGCTATGGGTGTGGTGTTGTTGACAATCCAAACTATTTGACGACCTCTACTGAGATGAGGTTCTTCTGGCTTCCGCTATCAAACATAAAATGCAGCGGGGTCCACTTCACCCACATCTATGAATTAAAAAGGCACTCCCCCTCTTCAGGATCTGTTGGTTCTTCTGGTTGAATTGTTGCAGTCGCGACAATAGCAGTGGGGTCTGTGTCAATGATCTATCCTTTACCATTATTTTCAGAATCAGATTCTGAATCAGGGTTAGGATCTTTGTCTTTGATCTCGGCCACCAATGACTGTTTTGAGTGCCATTCATCGGTGTTGTGCCAGAGGCTTTTGTGGAACTCGCACCATTTTCTGGTGTCCTTCTTTGTCTTCCTGTGACCCTTCTTTTCTTGTGTCTTGGACTGGTTTTCGGGAGAATGCTTGTTATGGTTGTCTTTGTCACACTTTGGTTGTTGTGGATTTGGAGACCTGAATTCCCGTTTTTTCTGGTGCTTAAATTTCTGCTCAATTTTAACAGCATATCAATAAGCATCACCGAGTGATGAGATGTCCAGAAAATCCATTTCAGTTTGGATGTATCTGTGTAGAGCCCCACGGTATTTCAAAACCAAATGTCGCTCGGAGTCTTTGATACCCAG
>JASDQU010714702.1:8310-21214 GCA_032191745.1 Picea mariana
GGGTGGCTTTAAGGAGTGCAAAAATAATCCTTTCAAGATCGAAAAAGTCATGAACCGAGAAATATCCTTCTAATAGATTCAACCGTCTATCAACGACATATGCATCTATTTTTCCCTCAAATATGGGAATGTCAAATTTTACTTGTACATTAAAAGGAGTGGCGCCTCTACAGTAGTTGTTGGATGTAGATGGTCTGCCAGTGGGCAGCCATTGAAGGATCTGGGCAAAGTTGTCCATCATCATGTTCCTTTGTTTCTTGAGGTCCTCCTCAAGAAATAATTTGATAGGATCTCCTACTCCCTCATATTTATTTTCTTCCCCCATGGGCGGTCATCGGGTTTTGCGAGGTTGATCTTGCAACGGTTCAACTAGGTTGAGCTCTAACTCCTTATACCCCGACCTTGTTGGGGACATGCAAAGAAGGAGGGAGAAAGAGAAAACTGCTCTGATACCACTGATCTGGATTTATGCAGGAACACAATGAAATACAGAAACACACATAAACGTAGATATGCAACTGAAGTAAAACTTCATTTCATTAACAACAAATGACTAAAATATGCTTACAGACAGAATGGAAATAAAATAGCTCGGTCGTTGGTAGATTATCTCTGAGAAGAGATGTCGTGGCTATTGGCCTCTGAACTCTGAACTCTATGTTACAATGAGTCTCAAAGGCCTATATATTATTGAGAAACAATGGAAAACCCTAACATCCAAAAACCTAACCCTAGGAAATGAAACGCCAGAATATGGGCCCCGTTGGGGTGAATTGGTACATCAATTTCCCGAGGTCGTAATGTTGGCATACTATCTCCATTTCACGCACATAACACATCATTAGAAATATCTATCTAAGGACTACACTACTAAAAACGAATATTGAGTCTGGAACAAACTCATATTCATCGTAGCATTCATGCCCAAAAGACGTCATTTAGGGCCTCAAAACGGCTCCCAAAGTTCAAGACCCAAAAAACTGCTAAAAATAGTAAATTGTGGTACAATTAAGGAAACTGAAAAACTAAAAGAAACAATGGTTTGGGTCCAAGTGGAATAGTCAGGTGGCCACCAATATCAACCTGGATCAATGTCCTCCAGGTTTCATGGTATAAAACATTACATAAAGATTTATATAGTGAGAATTCTGTGACGACTAAATTCAGGATGATTCCAGAACCCTATGTTACACAAGATATATCTCTGAAAATAAAAGGCCTCATGAGATGAAATTTGAACCCCCATACCTTGATCCATATAATAAATATCCTCCATGGGGTTCCTTCTGAAATGAAGTAGAAAAAATTTATAGCAAAACTTCCAAGGTGTATCAGATGCAACAACAAAATCCCAAGACCTTGATCTCTAAAACCAGATGTTAAGAACCAAATATCAAAATAGCATAAAAAAACCTCAGAATAAGTACTCAACACCTTGAAAAAGAGAGAATTTTATATAATAAGCCTCTTTGAGGGGGAAACCTTCTTATACACCACATAAATTTCCAAATAAAATATGATTCAAAATGAAAATGTATCCTTGGTATATATAGGAGACTAGGAGGCACAATTACAACTAATGGACCCAAGTCAACATAAATAAAATAAAATTACTAATGTAATATTCCCCAATTAAGGGGTAATGTGCCACTATTTAGGGCTTAATAGTATCCAAGACCCCTTACAGGATGAGTACACCAAAACTGAAGGAAATGCATATGTAACTTGAAGAGCTTCTGAAGAAGTGGTATATACACCCAAGTGTGTCACCTTGGGGTGCCCCAGTATTATTTATGAAGAAAAATGATGGAAATTTGAGACTTTGCATTGACTTCAAGTAGTTAAAAGAGGTAAGTGTGAAGAAAAAGTATCATTTTCCAAGGATCGGTGACCTCTTTGATCAGTTGAAAGATGCAAAAATATTCTCCAAGATTGATCTCATGTCAAGCTATCATCATGTAAGAATTAAATATGAAGACTTAAATAAGAATTCCTTCCAATAAAGGTATGGTCATTATGAGTTCAGAGTGGTGCCATTTGAGTTATCAAATGCACCAGTTGTCTTCATGTGTTTAATGAATGGCATTTTTAGAGAATACTTAGATAAGTTTGTCATTTTCTTTTTGGATTATATTCTTATATATTCTAATTCAGAGGAAGAGCATGAGAAACACTTCAGGATGGTATTATAGGTATTGAGGGAGCATCAGTTGTATTCCAAATTTGGTAAGTGCTCATTTTATCAGAAGTAAATTCATTATTTGGGCCATATCATTTTAGAGGAAGGAATAGAAATGGACCCAAAAATGATAATGGTTATTGAAGGATGGCCAACACCAAGGAATGCCTCTAAGGTATGATGATTCATGGGACTTACAGGTTACTACAAAAAATTTATTCATGGCTTATCAAATATTGCACACCCAATCACTTCCTTGCAGAAGAAGGGAGTGAAGTTTGAGTGGAAATTAGATTGTGAAAGGAGTTTCCAACACTTGAAACATTTATTAACCAGTGCTCCAATACTAAGGATTGTTTATCCAAATGAATATTTCATTGTATGCATTGATGCATGTAAAGAAGGGCTTGGTGGAGTCCTTAGTCAAAATGGGTATGTGGTATGTTATAAATCAAGGAAGTTGGAGCATTAAAGGCACTATGTTACTCATGATTTGGAGTTGGAATCCATAGTGCATGCCTTGAATATGTGGAGGCACTACCTCATGGGGAAAAGATTGAAGTTGGCGAAAGACCATAGTGGTCTGAAATATTTATTCAGACAACCAAATATAAATGCCAAGAAAAGCAGGTGGTTAGAATTCCTCAGTGAATATGAATTTGAAATAAAGAATATCAGAGGTAAAGAGAACAAGGTGGTTGATGCACTCAGTAGGAGGGTGGATGAGATGCATGCTACAACAATTCCTATGTGCCACTCAGATTTGAAAGATAGAATTTTATAGGTTGTAAAATCGGATCAGAAATACATGGAGGTAAAGGAAAAACTTCAACAAAGTAATTTACTGCAGAAAATTGAAGACTATAAGCTAGAAAATGATGAAATTTTCATTTACAGGGGCAGAGATTATGTGCCAAATTCCTAGGAATTGAGAAATATGATATTGAGATAAATGCATAATGTATCGTATGATAGGCACCCAGGTTATCAAAAAACTATTGCAGCTATCAAGAGCCAATATTATTGGCCACGCATGAAGAAAGAAGTTGTTTATTTTATTGGTAAGTGTTTTTAGTGTCAAAAGGCCAAAGTTTAGCATAAACACCCAGCTAGTTTTCCACATCCATTGCCCATTATTGAGTGGAAATGGGAAGTTGTAACAATGGATTTCATCACCAAACTTCCCAGAATAAACAAGCAACATGATTCTATCATGATAGTGGTGGATAAGATTACTAAAGTTTCTCATTTTATTCTAGTAAAGCTCACTCACAAGGAAGCCAACATTGATGATATTTATATGAGATAAATATATTGACTACATGGTATACCCAAGACAATTGTGTCTGAMAGAGATCCAAAATTTACATCAAATGTTTGGAAAGGATTATTCAATGGATTTGGAAGAAAACTTGTCATCCAAAGTCAGATGGGAAGAAAGAGAGGGYGAATCAAGTGATTGAGGATATGTTGAGGATGTATGTGATGTATAAACCATCAAAATGGGAAGACTACCTACACSTGGTAGAGTTTTCTTATAAGAATGGGTACCAAGCATCTCTAAAGATGAGCTCATTTGAGGTACTTTATAGTAGAAGGTGAAACACACTGGTAAGATGGGACCACCCAATAGATAGAGTAGTGTTTGGGCCAAAATTACTCAAGGAAATGGAAGARAAATTGATGAAAATAAAACAAAATTTAAAGGTTTCCCAAGACATGTAGAAAATCTATGTTGATAAGGGAATAACTCACATGKAATTTAAATTGGGTGACCATGTTCTCTTGAAAKTAAARGCCAATAGAAGTTCCTTGAAGTTGGGAAATTGTTCAAAGTTGGAAGCTCATTATTGTGGGCCATTTTAAATCCCAGAGAGGATTGGGCTTGTAGCATACATGCTTTCCTTACCTGCATCAATGTCTATTCATAATGTATTCCATGTATCATTGATCAAAAAGTATGTACCTGATGTTGATCATGTCATTGGTTGGAATGTGATTTAAGTGGAGCAAGAAGGCACCTTTCAAGTGCATTTGGTGTGCATATTGGACCGAAAGATCAAGAAACTTTGAAATCGAGCCATATGGCTAGTAAAGGTCCAATGGACCTAGTACAGTCCCGAAGATGCAACCTAGGAGCATGAGGATGTTATACAAGCATAATACCCACATTGTTTTTAATATTTTTGAAATTTTGGTTGTATATGTGTATATACTGCACTGAGGACAGTGCATAAATAAGGGGGAGGGGAATGTAATACCCATAGGATGAACTCCAATTGCACATATAATTGTAACTATAAATATGCTTATAGGCTGGTGAGTTGTTTGCACTTGGTTTTGGTGTTACATGCACTTAGGTAAGTGCACAATAGTGACCTGGAAGTGCACATAGTTGATTTATCTATGATTGCATATGTATTGAGGATGAAGTGCATGTGTGGTTATTCAACTAGAGAGCCAGAT
Source organism: Picea mariana (assembly GCA_032191745.1). NCBI lineage: Eukaryota > Viridiplantae > Streptophyta > Pinopsida > Pinales > Pinaceae > Picea > Picea mariana. The sequence goes on from JASDQU010714702.1 coordinate 12,956, forward strand.
GTTAAATGGTCAGTGAACCATCATTATAACATGTAATAACATGTAAATATTAATGAAAACACATTGTTGTTGTAGGCCAACCATGTAAAAGAGTATGGAGGGATAAAATCCAGTAGATAGGGAAAGGGGGATAAAAGTTAAGGATAAGAGGATAAGTTAGGGAGCTTAATTCCAAACAAATATTATATTAATATTCCTTAAAGTATAAAGTATGGATAAATATGTTATCCTAAGTTATAAGGATAGGGAAAAGTGGGACCAAGGTAGTTCTCAACATGACAAGTGACAAGTTGGGAAAATGCATACATATAGTTTGGACTTAGATCATTTTTCGATTATTCCATCATCATTCACTCACTCATTTAGCTTTCCTCCATAAATTCCTGTTACTATCACCATATCTTTACCTGGGTTAGCTAGGGAGTTTGACTAAAGAAGTGGGTTATCAGGCTCGTAGGATATTGAAGAGGCGGGTTGTCAGGCCCATGAGCATTCTCTCTAGGTGAGAGAATTGTTGGGGATTAATTCTTGAAGGTGCCAAAATGAAGTTGCAGAGCTCTCATACTCCATGCCCGACCTATTGTTGAAGCCTTGGAAGGGAAGTGAGGAAATTAAAGGACTTTTGAGAAGAGAAGGGGAACACTTCTTGGGGTGGGACAAGAATGTGGAGAATGAGGGACTATAGGCTATTAGTTTGAGTTGGCACATGTGACTAATTTTATCTATTGTCTGAGATACCTTAATCGGGTTAGGAATACTTTACCTAGGTGGAGTTTAGTCCCAACTCGGGGGTGACCCACTACTCAGAGTTATGAGCAATGCGGCCTAAGGTTGGGAGGAACGGGGAAGGCCTGCACGTAGTTGGTGTTATTTTAATCAAATATAAGCATCAATTTGTATTAATTAATGTCTTATGTTAATATTTATGCATTTGTTTTCATGGGTTTTTCCTGTGTATGTTACATCTGTATTTATGTTATTATTGTGTATGAATCTTTGTATTTGCGAAGTATTTTTATAATTTAAACTCGTATCAGAGTTTGAAATTTAAGTGGTATATCCCAATAGGTGGTTGGGGATGCTACAATATTTAGGACTTTCTAGAAGATTTTGAATTCTTTTTTACCTTCTAAGGGATTCTAGATTATTCTAAAGGGTTCTCCATCTTCACAAGGCCATATCTCCCTAACCGTGAGGAGTTATGTGATGTTCCACATATCACCGGAAATGACACAAAATTTAATATCCATATAGCATAGTCTCTCCTCCAAATTCACTAATATTTATTACAATATTCCTCAAACAAACATGGGATCCTTATTCACACCTATAGGGATACCGAAATTTTCTATTGGACTTGACTCAAGGGTTGAAATCAATGACAACGAACCTAATTAATAAACAATATCCCCCTCTGACATTGATGGAAACACTTTGATGCAATCATTGAATTCATGGCACTCATGCTCCCCCTGTGACCATCGCTCCCCCACAATCATGCATGTGTGCTTCCTCTACATGCATTTGATTAAACTCACTCCCTTTCACATCAAGGGAAAAGGGTAACCTCCCTTCGGGGTTGCTCCCCTTAACTAAATTGTCCTCTTCATGGTGCTTCCTCATGTAATTATATCACATAGAATAAAATCATTCAAAATTCAGTGTGGGGTATAAACTACATAAATTTGTGGGCGAAGATACTCAAAAGATTCTCGTGGAAGCGATTTTGTAAAGATACCTGCAATCTTGTCTTTTGTACCAACATACTCAACTCCGATGTTCTTCTCTGCAACCTATTCCCATAGAAAATGAAACTTGATTAGAATGTTCTTGGTCCTGGAGGGAATCAATGGATTCTTTGAGATATTGATGGCACTTGTGTTATCAAAAAATATCAGAATGGGTCATCATACTCAACCTATATATCTTTCAATGTTTTTTCAATCCATAGGAATTGTGTACAACATGTTTTTATTGCGATATACTCTAATTCGGATGTAGATAATCATATTTATGATTGTTTCCTTTTTATCCAAGATACCAAACACTCACCCATGTAGAAATTTTCTCTACATGTACTTATTCAATCATCAAAGCAACCTAACCAATATGCATCTGTGTAGGCAATAAGTGATTGATGCTTCCTTTTTGGATACCATAATCCAAACACTTATTTACCCATGAGATATTTGAATATCCTCTTTACTGTCAAAACATGTCCAACCGCCTGCATCACATATGGTCTGGAAGTTGTCACATAAAGTAAKTTTCCAATCATTGACCTATACTTYCTTTGATWTGTAGCCTTTGACTYGYCATTTTTACTTAATTTRCAACTRGTTTGCATAGGAGTTCTGAGTAATTTACAATCTCCCATTCAAAACCTCTTTAGCATTTCTATGATATAATGGGTTTGAGAGATAAAATTGTCTTGGTTTCGTTGACATATATGAATACCCAAGAAGAAATATAATTCTCCAGAGTCCAAGMAATGACATTTCAAACTCATTTTGCATATCCCTTGCAAATTTTTGTCTCATCTTATCACCATCACTACCAAAGATAATATCATCAATACAAACTTCAATTAAMAAAATACTATATTGATTTACCTTGATGTAGAGGTTGTTGTTTGTATTTCATATTCTAAACCCTTGTTGTTGTAAGTATCTATTTAGTCTGGAATACCATGCTCTAGGAGCTTGTTTAATTCCATACAAGGCCTTCTAAACTTGCAAACATAATTTTCATTGTCTAACAACTGAAATCCTTTTGGTTGCTCAATGTAGACTTATTCCTCTGGATCCCCATTTAGGAAGGTTGATTTCACGTTCATATGATACACTATAATATTGTTTGAGTATGAATAAGATAGTATCAATATGATCACTTCCATTATGAAAATTAGGGAAAACGTCTCTTCAAAGTCTATACCTTCAACTTGAGTGCATCATTTACATACCAATCTTGATTTATTCCTGGTGACCTATCCATCTTTGTTCAATTTTTTTATGAAGACCCACTTTGTATTGATCACATTCTTCTTCCTTGGCCTTGCTACTAGTTACCAAGTGTCATTCTTCTTCCTTGGCCTTGCTACTAGTTACCAAGTGTAATTCTTCTCTATATGATCTAAMTCTTCATCCATGGATTTGATATTTAATTCATCCTTGCAGGATTCATAAAAAAATATTGGCTCAATTTTGGATAGTAGTACTAAGTGCAATTGTTTTGGTTAACAAATTTTTCTTCTAGTTTCAACTCCTGCATATTTTCTCTTGATAATCTAACCYGATGGATGATTATTATGTATTCTTCTACTAGGTGTCTTTGGAGGTACTTGAAGATATTTTTTTTCTTCTCTTCTTCTTTTCATTGTTCTTCTTCATMTTCCTCTTTTGATACTTATTCTTCCTTTACTTCTTCTTCGTGAACCTATTCCATTGAATCCTTGMCTTATTATTTTATCCTACGTCCACCTATCTCATCAAAATTCACGTTAATGCTTTCCACTCTTTTGTTGAGCATTAGATTGAAGAATTTKCATTCTTTCCTTGTTCTTGAGTACCTAACAAGTATACTTTGTCAACACGATAATCAAACTTTCTCGTTTTGTCGTATTCTTTTTTAATGTAGCATTTGCTTCCAAAAAAACTGAAATGATTCACATTCATTTGTCTTCCTTYCTATAGATCCTAAGAATTTGTGTCACTTTTTTTTTYTTCTGAGCATTCCTATGTTTTGAATGTGAATTGTTATATGCACTTCCTATACCCAAAAGACGTCACTCAACTTGGAATTCATTAACATAGTTCRATCCATTTYCTGTATTGTCACGTTCTTCCTTTCAATGACTCCATTTTTTTGTCGTTTCAAGGAAACAAAGAATTGTCTCTTTATCCCATGCTTACTACAGAATTCCATAAATTCCTTTGAATTAAACTCTCCTCCATTGTTCGATCTCAAACATTTTATTTTCAAATCTATTTCATTTTCAACCATATCCTTGTACATATTGAACTTATCTTATTCCTCATACTTCTTCCTGACAAAAAACATTGTAGCCATTCTTGTATAGTGATCAACCAATAGCATAAAATACTGCTCACTTTTCAATCTTTTTTTTCTATATGGTCCAACTATATCAATATGCATAATTTCTAGTGGTTTTGTTGTGGAGTATTCCTTTGATTTGAACTTGTTATTGGTTTGGTTTCATTGTTGACAATGCTTGCACAATGTGTTGGTTGGATTTATGATCTGGGGAATTTCTCTAATTGCTTCCTTTTTGTTGACCTTGACAACATTATCAAAGTTTATGTGACCCATTCCTCTGTTCCATAGACAAAATTTATATTCCTTTTCTAAACAACACTTTTCCTTTTCAATTTCACTTAGTAAGTATATGTTTCTTGGTGTTCTCACAATTGTTGTTGCCACTCTACATGGATCTTATTTTCTTATCTTGCATTTATGTTAATCAAACACAATTTTGTGACCTTCGTCACACATTTTACTTACACTCAGAATAGTTTGTTTCATATCTTCCACTAGTAGAACATTTTCTTCCTTGGCATCCTTACTTCCAATATTGATTGTTCCTCTTCCAATTATTCTGGTTGATTTCTCATTTCAAAAATAGATTTGATCCATCTCTTTCCTTTTTCAAATTTGGAAACTTGTCCTCATCACCTGTCATGTGCTTTGAACAACCATTATCAACGTGCCATCCACATTTCTTGTGTTGAGCTTGTAGAGAAAGTGCACATTCTTCATTGTTGTATTGATTCTCCTTTCTTACCCATATTCTTTTTTATTCATGTATGTGACTGTTGTTATTTTGTTTTGATTCTCTTGGAGGAACTGTCATTCTACAATGTTTTTCCATGTGTCCAAAGTTGTTTCACTTGTAGCATTCCACTTCAATACTCAAGGATTCAAAATTGTTGTAACTTATTATCTATATTTCATTAGGCCTTGTTGGATAAACATTTCTTGTATAGCCTTAATAATTGTTTGTGTTTCTATTGTTGGATATACAATTCATAGCCTTGTGCCCAAAATTATTACATGAATAACATAATCCAATAAACATCGTTTGATACCTAGGAGTTGGATATATTTTTAAAGGTGTTAATTTTCTAAATCCTTCCACTTCTTGATATCCTTTTACTTCTAACTACTATTGATTATGAAGTATGAATATTCTTGGAGGTGGAGTATATCTATGATATTCATTTTGAAACTTCTTGTCTTATCCCTTCTCATTAGATCCTTTGACTATATCTTCATAACTTCTTTTCTTTGTTTCCTGGTCTATTGTTTTGGAGCTTGAGCCCTTTTCTTTCTGGTTATATCCTAGTTCGAACTTGTCATGATGTGGCCTTTGATTGCTAATAATCTCATCCAAAAATTTAGAGTTGTTCTGCATGTTTTTCTTCTAAAGGTATTTTCTTAATATAACAATCTTTGCTTCCAAACTTCCAATGATCATGTCTCTTTCTTCTAATTATTCTTTGAGTGCTTCTTCAATTCTCTTGTCTTCTTCTACTTGAATTTTTAATTTAGTGATCATATTCTCTAGTTCTTCGAAGTTGTAATTTTGAGTTCCCTCTTTTCTTTCTATTTCTTCCTATAGTTACTTGTTTTTCCTCTTTTCCCTTTTTATAACTTCTATGGCACTCAACAATTCTTCTTTGTAATCAAATTTTGCCTCTTCATATTATTATTTGGTTCCTCATTCATTGAATTCTTCTAATTCCATGAATAGAATCCTTTATGTATCACTATCATTGGCTTCATCTTCATCTGATGAGGAACTGTCTTCTTTGGTGCAAATAGTTTTCTTGAAAATATTCCTTTTTGTTCTTTTGCCTTTGTATATTTGTTTCCTCTTAGAGTCATATTCTTCATTTGTTTTATTTTTCTTGTGGGGAAATTTGTTATCAAAATGACCAATCCCATCACAATTAAAAAAAATCATAAGCTTACCTCTATATTTGTTCCTTCCCTTTTTTAGCCTTATGGCGAAATTGGCTACTTCTTGATCATGTTTTGAGACATAATTTTTTCTACGATCTAAATTTTCCTTTTGATTTCTCTTTTTATTTGTCTTATTATATGCTTTGAATGATACTTCCATTGTAATTGTATTTTCTTTCTCTGTTCTCATCTCATAAGTTGAGTCTTCCATGCAACTCATCCATGGTCAGTGTAGTTATATCCACTTTCCCTTCTAGTGCTGAAATATTTGAATCAAATCTCATTGGTAGGGATCTCAATACCTTTTTCACAATGGCTTGTTCATTTAACTCATCTCCCATAACTTTGATATTGTTTACTACTTCATCAACTAGTAGAAAGTAGGTTGTTATGTCTTCATCTTCATTCATCTTCAATTGTTGGAACTTTTCTCTAAAAATTTGAAGTTTATAATCCTTGACTTTCTGATCTCCTTCATATGTATTCTTCATTTTGACTCATATGTATTTTTCAGAATCAAAGTGCATAATTTTGGTGTATATTTATTTAGTAAAACCATTTAGGAGTGCACTTGTGGCCCTTGACTTATTTTCTTCAAGTTTCTTTCCATCTTTATCTATTGGAGGAATGGTTGGTGCTTTGTATCCATCTACTACTGATCGCCAAAAATAAAATCCTAGTGCTTGTATGTTTGTCTTCATTTTTCTTCTATAGAAGGCATAATCTTCCCCATCAAAATGTGGTATCCCAATATTAGAGTAATCCATGATCTCCTTCTAGTGATTAAATTGTCTTTTGAAGGACCTGCTCCAATACCAATTGTTGGATTACTAAGAGGGAGGGTGCATCAGTAATAGTGAATTTTAATCTTTTTTAACCACAATATATATTTATGATCAATTTACCAATATCATTCAACATGTGAAGAATAAATAAACCATGAACAATGAGAAATCATACACATATAAAGTACAACAGTATTTTTACATGGAAACCCACTGTAGGAAAAAATCACAAATTCTTTTTCTTATATGTATTTAAGAAGTACATTCATTGGAAGCACTAACTTCCTTTGTTCTCCATCTTGTAAGGAGGCTCTAATTCTCTATATTATCATAATACAACCTGAGGGAAGTTCCAACTCCCCAATTCTCTGGCTACAACCCCCTATGTTCTCTGGCGACAAGTAGAAGTAGGCTACAACCCCCTATGTTCTCTGGCTACAACCACTTATCCTTTCCCCATTCAAATTCCCTGAATTATAATTGCCAAATGTAGACAACATGTCATTGTCGATGAATCAACTCTGTCACTGAAATCATGTCCCAACATTTCCCAATCTTCTTCAAAACTTTCCCATAGATATTCTGCAACACGCAGATGTTTGTGCATTTTCTTATTGCGGCTTAATGATGTATGTTCCTCTACTTACTACAACTCCCGCACTAGCACTAATCTCTTCTAGTACAACAAAGTTACCAACTTAATAAGAACTCTGACCTCAAAATGAGAACTTTGGCCCAAAAAAAACATATTTTTGTAAAAACAACATGAAAATCAACCCCCAACTCAAAAACAAGTGCTACCGGTAGCACCATTTTTTCAAACGGGGTCAAAATTACAACATTTTTCAAACATGGATTTCAAAACTCATACAGTAGCTCAGAAAGACCTTCAAATCAACACCTAAATAAAAAGAAATGATGTTACATAAAAAAATCAAACATTAAATATATAGATATTTTGAAATCGTATTTTAGCAGTCGATACCATTAAAACCAAAACCTCAAAATCAACTGTCAAATTGAAAATTATTTCTACCAGTAGCACCCATTTTAAATTTGGGGTATCAATATGACATTTTTTTTAAAGTGGTAATCAAAATCACTGTTATTGCAAACAAAACCATCAAATCAACCCTTAAATGCTTACATTTAAAATCTTAGTTTATCACTCCAGACACAACATAATACATAATGCTATGAAAACAATACATTTAAAAATATATATTCAAAACCCAAATTCGAAAAAAGAACATTATAAAAACAAAGCTAAAAAGGAATATTGTTTTTGAAAAAAAAATAGTAAAAAATCCATTGAAACTTAAAAAAAATATATGAAAAAAAAACCAAACAAATACTAAAAACATATCAAAATTTATATATATATATATATATATATATATATATATATATATAATTAAAAAAACATTAAAATTCCCTAAGATAAAATATTTTCATAAAAAACATTTAAAAAATAAAATAAAACACAAAATTT
>JASDQU010714705.1:1891-27005 GCA_032191745.1 Picea mariana
AGGTCAATATTAATAAGACCTTTCAATAAAATAGAATAAGGCGGATGTAAGAAGACCTAATAGAAGCTTCCGCTTCTAGAAGGATCTTCCTCTAGATGCTTCTTTTTAGTATAAATAGGAGTCGAGGGTATTGAGAACCCTAGCTTGGATATTATTGTAACAGAGCTCATCTTGATTGGAGGTTGCCCCCTCGAAGAGGCCTGTGAACATTTCTATCTGAATCAAGTGCTATTTCTGTTCAAGTGTTATTTCTGTTGCTATTTTGTATATCATTTCTGTGTATTGTGAAGATTATGCTGGATATTTTACTGCTATTCTGTTATTTCTAGCATTTTGTTTCTGTTCTGCATATTATATATATCTGGTATCTTGCATATTTGTTCTGGAATTCCCGAAGTCATGAAATGTGATACAGCTGTGGAGGAGGACACGGCCAAAGATTTTGGCATTTCATCATTTTGGGTTTCAGTGGGTTGAAGAGATGGAACTCGACAACATAAATCACAAAATCGTGAAACCCGAAGTCCCGATTCGGAAAAGGGAGCGATCATATTGTTGGTCAAGAGATTTGGGTTGATGCCTTGTGTTTGATCACACGAGACATACTCATAAGGACCTGTGGATACACCGTCGTGTGTGTGAGGGATTCCCTATGGGGGAAATCAAAGAGTCAATCAGACTCATGAGGGAAGATTTAGAATGATCCTGAGCAGATCTCAGCCCAAGGGTTGGAGGTCTGCATCAATTGTGGTATCAGAGCCCATAGTAGGTATTTTCTTTCTATAATAGAAAGAAGAGGGGAACATTTTATAGTCATGCCGCTGAGGAGAAGAGATAGGCCAATTCCTGATCTAGCCATGGAAAGAGAAATGCCCGAGTTACGTGCTAGGATTGATGCCATGGAGACAACATAGAGGCTCACAGTTGACACTGGGGATATCAACGAAGCTGAAAGTGAAAATGAGGCTGGACACAAAGGAGAAGAAGTTGCAGTCGAATATGATGCGGATGAATGCTTATTCAGGTTTGTTGCAAGGATAGGTGCCAGAGAAAAAATGGACATTCCAGTGTATGAGGGAAACCTGGATGTTGAAGAGCTTCTAGACTGGATTAGATCTTTAGACAAATACTTCAACTATGAGGATGTCGAGGAAGACAAGAAGGTCAAACATGCTGTTACTAGACTTAAAGGGCATGCAACACTATGGTGGGATGAACTGCAGGCTGACAGACACTGCAAGGGCAAGAAGAAAATCAAAAGTTAGGATAGAATGGTTGCAAAGATGAAAGACAAATTTATACCCAAGGATTATCAAATCACTTTGTTTCAGAGGATGCTTTGAGAAAAAAGCTGATGTCAGTAAAAGAATACACTGAAGAATTCTACAGGATAAACATCAAAGTAGCTCATCGGGAAAGCGATGATGAAAAAGTTGCCAGGTACATGAATGGTCTGTGATATGACATTCAATATGAGATGAGCATGATGACCCTTTGGAATGTGGAATATGATTATCAAATGGTTCTGAGAGCTGAAGAGAAGCTGAGCCAGAAGCAAGGTTAAAGAGGCTGAGGCAGAAGTCAAGCCAGAGGAAAAACAATTGCCTAAGACAAAACTCAGAAATCTAAAGAAGAGGGAAAGAAACCTCAAACTCAACATGAGAGAGGAGGAAGCTCACAGAGAGGGTAGTATGCTAATAGAAATACTTTTCCTTGAGCTAGAGGAAGAGGAAGAGGCAAAGGCAGTGAAGTGAAATGCTTTGTCTGTGGAAAAATCAGACATAAATCCTATGAGTGTCTAGATAAGAAGAAATATGGTGGTGAAACTCACATTACCGAAGATCAAGGATGAAATGTTGAGGCAGAATACGCTGAGGGCGGAAGATCCTTAATGATGAGGAAAATTCTCTTGAAGCCATAGAAGGAGGTAGAGAACCTAGCCTAAAGAAACAGTCTGTTTTGGACTGCTTGCAAACCTAAAGACAGGGTATGTAAGGTCATAGTGGACAGTGGTAGCATAGACAATCTCGTATCTACAGAGATGGTAGAAAATTTGGAGCTGGATACTGTTGTACATCCAAGCCCATACAGAGTTTCATGGCTACAAAAAGGACACCAGGTAAATGTCACTAAACAATGTTTAGTTGAATTTAAAATAGGAGGCTATAAGGATGAAATATTATGTGATGTCATTCCCATGGATGTTTGTCATCTATTGCTAGGTAGACCATGGAAATATGATAGCAATGTGATTCATGATGGGAGAAAGAACACATACACCCTGGAGAAGAATGGGAGGATGCACATGTTGTTGCTGATTAAAAACCAAGAGGTGAAAACAAAGATGAGCAACACTGTACTTCTCATGAGTGGGAAGGAACTTCTTAAGGACATTAATACGAAGGAAGACACACAATTTATTATGGTCAGGAAGCCTAAAATTGTTTTGACCAGTACAAGGATAGATGATTTATCAGAAGAAATCCAGAAGTTGCTGGAAGAGTTTGCCGATATAGTAGTGGATGAACTACCTTGTTCGTTGCCACCTATCAGAAGTATAAGTCATCACATTGATCTTATACCTGGAGCTAGTTTACCAAACAAATCCATGTATAGGTTGACATCGTAGGAAAATGAAGAAGTCAAGAGACAAGTCCAAGACTTAATGGACAAAGGATTGATTCGAGAGAGCTTGAGCCCATGTGTTGTTCCAACAATGCTCAGCCCAAAAAAATATGGAGGTTGGAGGATGTGTACAGACTCAAGGGAAATCAATAATATTACCATCAGATATAGATTTCCATTACCAAGGATGGACGACTTGATGGATTTCTTGAGTGGAGCAAGGTTTTTTTCAAAGATTGATTTGAAAAGTAGATATCATCAAATTAGAATGAGAGAAGGTGATGAATGGAAGATAGCATTCAAGACAAATGAGGGGCTGTATGAATGGCTTGTCATGCCATTTATCTTAACAAATGCACCCAGTACTTTCATGAGGTTGATGAATGAAGTCCTGAAGGATTTCATAGGGAAATTCGTCATCGTATATCTTGATGATATATTAATTTTCAGCAAGACATAAGAAGAGCCCTTAAAGCATTTAGTTGCAGTGATGAGGAGGTTATAGTAAGAGAAATCGCTAATCAATGTGAAGAAATCGTCATTTATGAGGGCATAACTCATTTATTTGGGTTTTGTTATCTCTGCAAATGAGTTGAAGATGGATCCGGAAAAGGTAAATGCAATTAAGAATTGGCCATTGCCGAAAATAGTGCTTGAAGTTTGAATCTTCCATGGTTTAGCAAGTTTGTACAGAAAATTCATCCGAAACTTCAGTGGAATCAACACACCAATGATGGATACGGTGAAGAAAAGACATAAATCTTTTCACTAGACAGAAGAAACAGAGAAGATCTTCAATCTGCTGAAGAAGAAGATCACAGAGCAACCAATTATGGTTTTGCCAAATTTTATCAAGACATTCTAGGTCCGGTGTGACGTGAATGGATTTGCAATTGGAGTGGTCTTGAGCCAATACGACAGGTCGATCGCATATTTCAGTGAGAAACTGAATGAAGCAAAGTCAAGTACTCAACATATGACAAAGAATTCTATGCAGTCATACAAGCACTGAAGAAATGGAGATATTATTTGGTTCCTAAAGAGTTTGTTTTGTACAGTGACAATCATGCTTTACAATTTGTGACTCAACAGGAGAAGTTAAACCAAAAGCATACTAAATGGGTTGAATTCATGCATAATTTTACTTTTGTGATTAAGCATATTTCTGGAACTGCTAACAAAGTTGTTGATGCTTTGAGCAGTAAATGTTTGCTTATGCAGGAATTCAGAGTCAAGACTTTGGGTTTTGATAACCTTAAAGAAATGTATAGGAATGACCTAGATTTTAGGGAGGAATATGAGGCATCTAAGAATCCAGTTCTCAGGGACAGAAGCCAATGGACCAAATATATGATCCGGGATGGGTTATTATTCCGGGGCAATCAACTATGTATTCCAAAATGCTCCATGAGGGAGAATCCGCTAAAGGAAAGACACAGTGGAGGATTGGCCAGACATTTCGGTCATGATAAGAAGTTCTCAAAGTTGAATGGCTCATATTTTTGGCCAGGGATGAGGACAGATGTTAAGAAATTTGTGGACAAATGCAGGATTTGTCAGCACACAAAAGGGAAAAGGCAGAACACAGGGTTATATGAACCATTACCCATACCAGAAAGGCCATGGGACACAGTGATCATGGATTTTATATTGGGACTGCCAAGAACACAGAGAGGCTATGATTTGATCTTTGTGGTAGTCGACAGATTTTCAAAAATGAAACATTTCATACCATGCCAGAAAACCAGCGACGCAACTCATATTGCGAACTTGTTTTTCAAGGAAGTCATCAGACTTCATGGCTTTCCAAGGAGTATCATGTCTGATCGAGATACCAAGTTCGTAGGTAATTTCCAGAGGACCTTATGGAAAAAGCTGGGGACAAGTTTGTCTTTTATCTCAGCATATCATCCTTAAACGGATGGGCATACAGAAGTCATGAATAGAACCTTGGGAGATTTGTTGAGGAGCTTAGTGACTGAACACCACAGTCAATGGGATCACATTTTACCATAGGCGGAATTTGCTTACAATGATTCACTCAACAGAAGCACAGGGAAGAGTCCATTCCAGATTATATATGGAATGTAGCCAAGGGGAGTTTCTAAATTGAAAGATTTAGAACAAAATGAATTCAAGAGTGCTATTGCAAAGGAATTTGCAGAAGGGATGAAGGAGCTTCACAGCCGAGTCAAGGAGCGATTGCAGAGTTCAAGTCAAGAATACAAGTGGAGAGAAGATCAACACAGGTGAGAACTTCAATTTGAAGTTGGTGATCTGATTCTTGCACATATGAGGAAAGAAAGGCTCCCAAGGGGAACATATAACAAATTGAAGATGAAAAAGATTGGACCGTGCAGAGTCATAAGGAAATTTGGGGCAAATGCATATGAGATTGAATTACCTGATGGGATCAAAATCTCACCAATATTCAATGTTGCGTATTTGTACCCTTATAGAGATGAAGAAGTAGGAGCAGAGAAGGAACAGAAAAAGATTCAATCGACAAAACAAATGCCTGTAGCTGAAAAGCCACAAATGCAAAGCATAATTGACAAAAGGGTTAGTAAAAGGACCAGGAGGAAAGAGTATTTTGAATACTTGGTCAAATGGAAAGGACATCCAGTTGAAGATGCTAGTTGGGAAGATGAAGAAGAAATTCATATGCATGGACAGACCATGCAAGAGCTCATGAATAGGAGTTCATGAAAATTTTCAAGTGAGGGAGTATGATGCAGAAGCATCGTAAGCGGCCAGCCAAGCGAACATGAAGGCATAAGACAACTAGAAAAGAACCAGCGCACGCTTTTGAAATGTTTTGTAAAATTAATGAAGAGGACATTAATGTGATAGTTGGATGGGAGTGTACTTACATTTATGTCAATATATTGTGAACAGACCTTGAGCATTTCTCTCATCTGTAGTATGTAGATGCATTTATGCGTAGTTAATGAAAGTAGGTAGATTTGAATTATAGATTAGACAGTTTAGAGAGTAGGAGGGAAAATGGATATAGACACCCTCGCCTTTGTATCATGTTATTGTTGTATCATTAGAACAATATAGAAGAGGAGAGATGTAGCAGAGAACTAAAAAGAAGAACCAATGTACAGGAGCTTTGAATTAATATATGAAGCTTTGAATCAGATTCATGGTGTTATGATGTTTTCTATTTATACATGCTGAATGGTATGCTTACAGTTGTTTTATTCTCTCTGTTATGCATTTGCTTTAATACTGTGTTGAATGTATGATTTCATGTTGAATGTTTGAAGTTTGAGAGAGAAAGAGAATGAGTTTCAATTGTTTCTCTTCCTGAGAGAAGTTCTTATAAGGAGTGCAGTGAACTGTCCGCAAGGTGTGCATTGACAAGAGTCTGATTTTTATCTCAGAAAGCTCAGGAGAGATACCGTTGTTCTCATACCAGTAGGAGTGAAGGTGAAGCAAAAAGCCATGCAAGGTGTGCACATGCTAATTAAAGCCTTAGAATTTATTAACTAAGATTGAAGAGTGAAGGACTGTTGTTGCCAAGAGTGCACAGAGTCGAACAATCAAATACACAGAAGTATTTGAAATATTGCCACAAGGAGTGTGTGCAGGAGTCCTTTTTGAGACTTAAGTTCACAATAGAAATCTCAGGAGGATCAACACCTTTGAAGTATTCAAAGGAAGACAAGGAGATGAATCATCGTGCAGGAGGTTAAGTTCTGGTGAAATAACATAGGCTCGTTTCACGGAGATTCTCGAGGAAGAAATCGAATGTTCAAAATTCTCCATGGAGAACTCGCAAAGTCGCGAGGGTCGTAGGATCTAGAAGAGTTGCAGGGTGGATAAGAGTTGGACGAACCCATTATGTTGGTTTAAATATTCAACGTCGACCATTGATTGTGACCGTCGAGCCATCAAGATCATTTCGAAAAATTAGGGTTTGTAAGTCCAAAGTGCAAGCCACATCTCTTGGCCACTCGAATTTCCAAATCACAAAATGGATTATCGTGTGTGAAGATGAGGCGTAGAATTTTCAGTGCTTCAGAATTTCTGAGTTTGGCATTTCAGGGGTCTTGACGACAAGGAGTCAGGGAATAGCAGAGTGAAAATCCTGAAATCGTGAGTTGCGACAGGACTTGGTGTGAATTTCAGGATTTCGGCACTTCGAGTGTCGGAAAGCAGAGGAGGCAGTTTTTGGGATTGAGAGTTTCGAACTCCCGGTACCCAGAAGCCCCAAATAACGTGGGTCGTTGGATCAAAAGGGAGGCTACCTACCGTTGATTCCGTAGAAGTGTTATTTTGGAATTCATGGTTTCGAAGTGATAGAGGAATGACTGTCGAAGGGTTGTTCAAGTTTCGAAATCTAGAAATCTTGAGTGGACAGGTGGCAAGAGTCCACGTCAGAGATAGAAGACAGTGGAGTGGTAAGGTGGCATGTCTTCGTCAAATAGGCGGAGCCAAACCTTGTTGACCGTTTCAGGGTTTTGGAGGTTGAAGAGTTGGGAGTCTTGCATCCGGATTCGTGAAATCGCAAAGTCCAAAACTCTGAATCAGCAAAAAGTCTTATTGGGGAGCCAGACTTTGCTGAACGCATCGGGGTTAGGCATTTCGGTATTTTTGAAGACAAGAGGTCAGGGTTCTTTGTTCCAGAATTCCCGAAGTCATGAAACGGGATACAACTATGGAGGAGGATGCAGCCAAAGATTTTGACGTTTCGACATTTTGGGTTTTGGTGGGTTGAAGAGCCGGAACTCGACAACCGAAATCGCGAAACCCGAAGTCTCGATTTGGAAAAGGGCGCGATCATATTGTTGGTTAGGATATTTGTGTTGATTCCTTGTGTTTGATCACACGGGGCATACTCATAAGGACCTGTGGATACATCGTCGTGTGTGTGAGGGATTCCCTGTGGGGGAAATCAAAGAGTCAATCAAACTCAGGAGGGCATATTTAGAATGATCCTGAGTGGATCTCGGCCTGAGGGTCGGAGGTCTGTGTCACTCTACATAATATCATATTTCAAAAGAAATAGATATGCAGATAAATCCAAGAGCCATGTATTATTTGTTGATTAAATCATTTTTGTCATCGAAATAATTAGGTTATACTTCTATTACCATAGTTATTTGGTACAAGTCTCTTACCATAGTTGATGTAGAATTTTTATCTTCCACTCAAAATAGTTATGAGGCATGAGAAGTATTTATGGTAAGTAATCATTATTTTTTAATTGCATATTCCACCTGTACCTACAAATAAAAATGATTATGAACTTTCTCCTAGAAATCAAGGCTATGATACCATGTGAATTTTTCACATCGAAATTACATAGTAGAAAAGTCACACAAACTTGCGAGAGAGAGAAGAGAGGAGACAAAAATAATTGATTTTATTAATTTTATTCCACACTCAAAGAGTGAATAATTTACAATAGATATAGGATAAATTAGTAAATAATGTTCCATAGTAGTGATCTAAAGAGCTCTAGACACTCACTGACATAAACATAAGTAATATTCCACCTAGTCCTAGTTAATTGGTCCATGTAATGATCAGTTAACTCAGTCACATGTGTGGAAGTAAGAGAAACACATGAAATCAAAAGATGTTCTCCCTCTTGGCCACATGCATGAGATATGAACACTCCTAGTGACAAAACTGAGGTTAAAATGAAACTATGGGTAATATAATTGAGGTTACCATACATGAGTGACCTCCACTAGTCTAACTGAGGTGTAACTGACTCTGAATGGAATAGGGAAGAAACCCTATTTTGTAGGAGATTCCCTAATTTGTAGGGGAATATTACAAGGAGAGAATATTCTCATCTATGGAATCACCCTCAACATTGGACTACCCTAAATTATTTTCAAAATCATCCATCAAAAGTGTCACGGTCTCCTCTGGATCAAGTCGACACTCAAAAACTTTAGGTTCAGAGTTCTTGGTTCTTAATTTATTAGGCTAGGGTTTAACGAATTCTTTCTGTTGGACTCAAATATGCCATGTCTATACCTCTCACTCATGTACAAATTCCGCATGTTGTAAGGAAGGAGAAGTTGGCGTGGTGACTTTGATACTATGTTTCTTGATCCTATTCTTGGCCATGCTCCGACTAAATCTTCGAGGTGTAGATGATGTGTTCAATGCTAGCTACCCACATTTTTTATGTGATAATGTTTCTCCTTTATTGTGTACGTTTATAGTGAATCCCTCAGCTCCATGGAATCCAAGGTCTTCACTTTTATGATCGTTCTCATTATTATTATGGATCATGATAACCTCCTGAGTCATTTCAACCAACTGTGTTCCTTCTTTAATGAATTCATTTAAAAACAAACGCATGCCAACTATCATATCTCTTATGCAATTTGTCCACTATCAATATCCAAATGAGACCATGATGATATAAGTTGTTGCTAACATTTTTAGGGTTTCATTGGATACATTTAGAAACCTTTTCCAATCTCTTTCATAATTAAATGAAAAATTGATATGATTGCATGATTCAAAGTGCAAAAGTAGATGCATTTGGTATAGAAAACAAATTGCATACCATCCCTCACACATTATGAATTTCTAGAGCATGAACAATAAGTATCTCCCCTTCTCCTTGAGCCATGACCTCAAGACTTCTTGATTCCAATCTAGAGCCTGCTCAGTCTAGAAAAACAAGCCATGACCACACCCCCTACTCCATCTATTTGTTTTTAAACCATCGTTCTCAAATTTGGGGAAAAACCATGGATTATGGAACTATTTCTTCAAATAATTTCATGACCAGGTCCTTAATTCACATAATTTGTCCATCAAAACTTCTTTCAAACGCCTATTTAACAGATTCATTATTCCCCTTAAATATTTGGAGAAATGATAGCCATTCTGCATTTTCAAGCATGAATTTTCTTGCAATGTATTACGAGTACCCCTCTAGACTAGCCAATTATGATAATTTGTTGGTTCCTAATTGTATTGCAGGTGATGGCATGCACAACTCCATTGGGCACTCTATTTTAAAAAATATTCATGCTAGTAATGGGTGAGGATGAAAATAATTTAGGAGGGATTAGTTATGGGATGCGGTCTATAAGTACACCAAATTAGGATATGGTCTTAGAATATTACAATATATGGATATGGAAGACAAACTAGAAGCTCGTTTCAAATCATGTTAGTGATTTTAAATGAGCATGATCCGTCTATTATGAGGATGAGAAGATTATTATTGGTTGTGCATGCACACGATTTTTATGGAAATGGAGGTTTTGTTTGTAATGATGTGGGAGAATGGTGAAAGGAGAGGCTACAGGTTGGAATTGTATGGGAAAGGAATTATTATGAGGATAGGGTAAAAGTTACATGGGTTATAATCAGGAGCTCGTAAGGGATTTTCCATATGAATTACCATGTTTTAGATAACTTAGGAAAAATTAAAAATCGACCCCTTACCTCAATTTACCTTCATAGATATTTATGCAGCCAAACACTTGACTGGAACTATGTTTGTAAGGAAGAGTTTGAACTGATGCAAAAGGATTTTGGTGTTGACTATTGCAAGTATATGATGACAAGATCTGAATATTTGAGACCAATCTTGAAACAAGGAATTCAATTATTGCTTCGAGTGGATAATGATATGGATGTCAAATATAGGAGTATCAGAGTTGGTTGGGAAACCCTGACCTTTCATTATGAAGCCTGTTTTTCTTATTCAAACTAAAAAATAGAATTAGAATAAAATGTATGGTGCTATGTGACTTCTAGTGACTAGCATAGGGATCCTATGACAACCAAGAATAGTGTTCACATGATTTCTTAGCTATTACAAGAATGTTTGTAGCTTCATGAAAATTATTGGAACATGATTGATTATGATGAAATGGAGAAATATGGATCTAGTTTTCTACAATATTATTCTATTTAAATGTTTGGTTTCTCTTAGATATAAGGAGAGCATCGAACTTTGAATATGATCATAAAATTCCATATTAAAAACATAGCTCTATGAATTCTATTATGAACCTATTATCATGCACTAATATGATTAGCGAAGTAAATTACGCAAAAAACCAATGGACCCATACTATATTTTCTTCTTCATGCTAGACAACAATGAGGTAATTACTGTAAAGACTATCACTTTGTGCAATATGAAATGGTAAAGAATGTTGATGAAAAAATGATGCTACTACTAAAGATATTAATGTTGAAGATACTGATGTTGAAAATGTTGAAAAGAAGAATAAATGGAGAATAAATATAATTTTGGAACAAGGATGGATTGTAGTTAAGGGTACTATCCCAATCTGAACCATAGTTTATAGATCATGCTATTGTTTTAAAATTGAATGGCAGTATTTTATTGGAATAGGTTGCTATAACAATTTTTGGAACAAATGATTGTTGCAATATATTGTTGATACCATAAAAGAAAATATTCTTCAACCACTACCTAAAATTGAGGTACGATTCTCATCATGTGAATAAATGTGTTGATGTTGAACATGAAGAGAAATTGTTGGATTACCCACCATTAAGGTATGTCCTTAACCAAAATGAAGCAATTCACATTTGATGATAATGAGTGATAATGTACCTTAGTCTTGACGGGTACAAATATATGTGTTGATTTCAAGTCACTTGCAAGATTCATTAATCAAGAGGAATTGATGAATCCCCATAATTTTCAACTAGGAGATATACCATTGATGCATGCAAATTCCAAGGAACTATGAAATCTCTAACCTCGAACGCAGATAATGTGTTGATGTTGATGTGACAAGGTTTTCTATAATAAGGGCCTTAATGAATCTCCCATCATCTAACATGAGAACAAATATAATGATTTGAAGAATACAAGGTAGAATCAACAACCAAATGCGTTTATTGAGAAATTTTCCATCCAGTAACCTGGTTTTCAAGAAATTCTCATGTCTAATTGTGCAAAAGTCCTGGTTTTTGCAGTTACACTTATTTTTCTTTTTACTATTTTATTCATTTATTTACAATATCCTTCTTTACTTGAAAAATATTTTTTTTTCAAGGCTAGGAGTATTTCCAACGCATCAGGATATCTGTTAAACTGAAATCCAAATTTGAAAACTACACCTTGATGAGTACCAAGATATGAGAGGCCAATTTATTTAGTGTATATGATGTCAAGAGGTGTTGGAGAGTGGAGGAATGTCATGGCCTAATGAAAATTCGGAACCAAGCCTCAATGTATTATTTGTCTCTCTAGTTCTCCTTGATGGTCATGCCATGAAGTTCTTTGGAAAGTTGGTCATCACACTCTGGAATGTACAAGGGATTTGGTGATAGGTATGCCAACATTTCTTCAATATATGGCTCTAATATCTTCTCTTCATTTGATGTATACCATTTTTCTCTTATCTCCTCCAAATGTTGATAAGGATAACTAGAAGAAACTTCTAAGTCCTCCTCTCGTAATGTACCCAACCTCCAGTTGAGGAGCATTACAGGAGGAAAATATATTAAATCATAATATTTTCTACTTAATAATTTTGTATATATTACCAACTACACATCCCACACATATTTAATCATTTCAGTGATTCCACAATTATAAATTCATATACAACATATATTAAAAACGTGAATGCAATTGTTCAAGCAAACAATAAACACACATCATTCATATAAATGATTCATACAATGAAATATCATCATAAAAACAATAGAGGATTTATCTATTAATAGTTAACCAACTCGATGCATACAAAGAATGAAACTCCCATCCATAGGAATTGATGTTCATTTCTTTCAACAACATGCCACCCCCGAGCTAAGGCTCCGAGTCCACAAGGAGATTTGGCCATGTTCGTTTTCCATTATCCACACACACAACAACCTTAAAACCAAGGTTCCACTATGTTCCTCACAACCTGCACAAACCAAGTAATGGGATCCCCTTTCACCACACACAGTCCCTTAGGACTTCCCACTTCCCTCCAAGGATCTAGTGCACCTGGTTGGATAGAAAATCCTCCTAGATACTCCAGGAGTTCTTACAATAGCCTTCATAAGGCTCCTGAACATTTTCCTTAGCCAAAAAATGCTTTACAGGATTACAACCTGATTTACATGCACACATGCCTCTTTCTTATCATACAACATAGGAAACAAATAGATTCCTTCATGCACAACATGGTTTTTGATATTCCCAACACTCATATCCTATCTTTCTGCCCAAAATATACTAGTAAAAACTCACTCAAATGCAAAATTGTGACTGTCTAAAATCTTCTTCCTTGGCCATATGAATTTTTCTCTCTTTTCTTTCTTGCTTGAATTGACTTAAAATATTCCCCAAGTTGACTGTACTCGTTCCCATTCTCTCCAATAACTATTGGATGTGACTCCCCACACCCACCCTCTTACATGATGGCGCAGGACCCCTACCTCAGCAGGTTCTGCTTGACCTCTCATTCTAAGGATCGTTCTTAATCTCCCCTTGGGTCGAAATGGCTCTTTGATTCCCAAATGGAATCTTCAACACTAATATACACAGGTCCTTATTTTGATTTACACCTATGAAAGTAAGCACCAGGTGTGAACTCCACTCCATGTGACCACCCAATGTGACCACAATATTTTCCCAAAAAGATGGATCGAGTTTCATGACTTCACGATTCTTGTTGTGAGTCTCCCCGACTCCTTCAATCCCTGAAACCCAAAAAGGGCTAATGGGTCTCTAGCGCCTCCCTTAAGTTTTCCCTAATGTGACCCTCTTCCACAACTAAGGGTCCAACCTTCTGTCTCATCAGGATTTAGCGTACCGGGGATGTGCAATACAACACTTTCCCTATTTCCTGAAGTCCAAACTCATGATTTCTTTGCTGCAGATAGACGGTCTAGATCCTTCTACGATCTGATGGCCCAAATCCTATTGGGATTTCGTGACTCTTGACTCCTCGTCAAGAATTTCTCCACAAACCCTTAATTCCAAAATGTCAAAATTCAAACACGAGATCAACCACCCTCATTGATCAAAATATAACAACCACTATTCCTCCTGAGCTTGTGAGTGTTTATAGAAATGAAATCTTAACGTCGTTGATCCACTGGATCCAACGGTCCACGACGAATCGATGGTTTTCCCTCTAATAATTTCAACCGTCCATTCAATCTCTTCATGACTCCGTCCAAAGAACTCAATGTCCCTTCCTTCTAAAGTTAACTTCATTGAGGTGATTCTAGACCTCATCCTTTCTTCAAACTCTTGTAAGACTCTATCCCTCCTGAAATTGGTTCTGATTGCAAACTCAAGGATCCCACAGGATTCTAAGCACACTCCTTGCAGAATTCACAAATAATCACTGATTATTTGATATCTCCCTTTTTTTTGCACTCCTTGGAACTAAAATCCTTCAACGACTCACTGAGTTGGAAAATTATAAGAATTCAACTAGCCTACACACTCCTTGCATGACTCTGTGCTATACTCGCAATTTTACTGGTATAAGAACAACGGTGTCTCTCTTGAGATTTTCTGAGATAAAACTCATAACTTGTCAACGCAATCCTTGTGGATCTTCACTGCACTCCTTGCAGGAATTATCAGGATCAGAAACAATTGAAACTCATACTCTTCTTCTCACGGACTTCATACATTCAAAATGAAATGATACATACACACACAACATTGAAACAAATTCATAACAGATCATATAAGCAACCTGTAAACATACCATTCAATCGATGTAAATGTAATTCATAAACACCATGAATTTGGATCAAAGATTTCTTATATTAATCCAAGTGCATCTGTACCTGGGTTCAATAACAACCGTTATCTTCTTATACAATCTTCTACAACCTATATTCTACTATGTTCTCCTATTCTCTTGCTCTTCAGCTCTTACAAATTACAATGAGAAAATAATCCTACCATACAATACATATGAGGGATATTTCTAGAGTTTTCCCTCCTACAACTCTATTCTATCAAATCGAAATAAAGACTACAACTACTTTACATTTATTACAATAAATTCCTCCAACAAACAGATGAGAGAAACCACTCATGATTTGTGTTACAATCCAAAAACATTTAAGAACAATTACTTTTCCCAGCTATTACATTAATGTTCCTCTTTTCGAATTCAAAATTATCTTCAAAATGTGTGTTGGTGCATTTCCAACTATCCCCCGCTTTTGTGCTTGCTTTATTGGCTTTCTTACGATGCTCCTGCATCACATGAGTTTAATTATTGGCTTTAGGGACAATCAACAACAAATAGACAATTTACACAATGATAATAATTCAGGAATGTAGGTTATATTAATACCCATGAATAATCCCCCGCCTTACACCCCTCTCTCTCTCTTGTGGAATCATAGCCTCCCATTGTTCTTCATTCCTCTCATATCATGACCATGAATTAATATTTTTATTAATTTTTTTAATGCACGTATTTGGCCTCTAACCACATTCAACTAATACTTTCTCTTCTCTCCAATACATTATCTCCCCTCCCCCTTGTTTTTTCACTATCCTCTGTGCAAAACACCCTACAGGTGTACATTCATTTTACAATTTTGGCTCCTCGACCATTAATCAACATATAAGATCTCCAACCATAAATCACACAGGCATTCCATCCTAAACAAAATCACACATGAAATTTGTCCTAAAATCGTAGATACATAGGCACCCTGGCCCAAAACATATACATACATATAGGCACTCCAATCCAAAACCATAGATACTTAGGCTCGCTGGCCCAAATCGTGTAAGATAATTTAAAAATTCATCATTCTGGCAGTAATTCCAAGAAACAACCTCTCATTTTTCATGGCCTGTACCACCTTTCTCTGGCTCCAGCTACAATATTCTTCATACATTGTTAGTGCCCATATAACTTACAATCAACAAACTCTTTTTCCCCTCAAACTTGCACAACCCAAGCAATGGGATCATTGTTCATTGCACATGAAGTATCTCAGTTGTGGCTCCAGGAAATCCAACTTTGATAACAGAATATCCAAATATCAAATAGTTGCAACCGTTCCTCCTTCACAACCTCTTGACACAAATCTGGTGGAAAGAAAATACACAACATGATATACAATCTCATGCAACTTCCCATAACAATTAAAACACAACACAATCAACTTAAACATATGTAGCAACAATGAAACAAACACACACAAAAATCCAGGCACATAAAACATAGATACATAAATGTAATTAACGAACAACAAGAAAAAGTAAGCAAGGAAAAATTTAAACTCAATCAACAATTATCCCATCTTTTAGCATAATTAACATAGTGAATACAATCACTTATTCATATGGTTGTTTTGTTGATTAAGGTTGGTTTTCATTGATGTCAACCCTTGAAGAAAGACTTGTAGCACAAAGGCTTGGGTAATGGACCCAATATTGTTTGATGTAAATATGACTCATTATTGTTTTGTCATGGTTGATAAGAAGTAAATATGGATGAACTCCAAAGTGGTCCCCTTATGGTGAAAGCCCACATGGGAAGACGCTTTGTGGAGTAAGAGAACCCATGATTAATTGTGGAATAATGAGATGAAGGAAAGTGATTTTGTCAGGGAAAATATCCTAGATGGATGGTTCTTGTCATTTCATTTCCGATGGTATTTGGAACGTCACATAATTCGTCACAGTTAGAGTGTTATGGCCATGAGAAGTTGGAGACCCCAGGTTTGGCTAATGGACCCAAGTTTGTTTGATGGGTAATGGTATGTGTTATGATATATTTTCAGATAATACTATTATATATGGATATTACATGTCATTCCATTTCTAGTGGTATGTATAATGTCACATAACTCCTCATGGTTTGAGAGTTATGGGCTTACGAAGTTGGGGGACCCTCATATGTCATCTAGAAGCCCCAAAAGGTCAACGTAGTCAAAGTGGTTTAAGAGATTTTAAAAGGTAAATAATAAAGTGAAGTGATGAGTGTATTATAATTCAAAGTGAATACAAAATAAATTATTTCAATAATAAATTTAATGGAGAAATTAGAAGTGGGCCCAAACCTAAAATAAGGAAAGTGGGCCAAGTGACCTAGAAGATGTTTTTAGGGAAGCTACTTGGAGAGTATAAATAAGAGGCAAGGCTCTCTCATTTGAATCACACTTGAGCATATTGAATATCTATATGTGTCTGAGGTAACCAAGGATATATAAACTGGAATTCTGAGTGAAGGTGAAGAAAAGAAGGATGAAATGAAAGGAAGGATAAATTCTTTTGATGGTGCTTTCTAAGGTTTGTTATTTACAGGTCATCTCACCATTTTCTCTATAACTTGTTTTCTATAATGATTCAGACTCTGAAATTTCTATGCAAGTGATAAAACATATCCAAGTATCTATGAAATAAAAAATCATCTTCTGGGTCGTTGTATTTTGGGAGTTACACTCCGTGGAAAATAGGGTTTGTGGCCAATCCTGAAACTAGTCAAAATCAGGTGTTTCGGATAAAAAAGTCACAACTTCTTCATAACCGATCCCAATTTAGTGAGAAAAAATGTGTTGGTTAGGGTATAGTATTTAGTATTCTCTGTAACATTTTCATATAATTTCATCAAATATTTTGTGCGTTGCATGCTCTACAAGGTCGTTCTCTAAAATAAGCTAGAATTCAGCAAGGTATGCCATTTTTGCTATAAATAATTTTCTGAGAGGTTCCAAGTAGTGAGATTGGGGGAATTGAATTAAACACACTTAAGAACATTGTGTATCAGTTTCATATATTTATACATTACATGTTCAAAGTTATGATTACTTCAAGTTAGGTTTGTTGAATAATCCAAAACTAGGCATGTGAGACTAAAGAAAAGTTTGATGAAAATGCTAGTCTCTTGTTTTTAAAGTTAAGGAAGGTTTGTAGGAATGTGATCATATACACTAGGTATATTACATAGGTACAAATCATATTTGTATGATGAAATTAATGAGGGATTTTGGTTGTGGTACATGTTGAGTACATGGTTGAGACAAGTAGTTGATGAGTTGGCACACATACATGAGGTGTATAGTTGATGATTGATGCAGGAGCATCTCTCCACATCAGCCAGCCAGCCAACCAACCACGACAGTGAATTCAAATTGCATGTTGAAGAGAGGTGCAACCTCATTTTGATTTAAAATTGAATGTAATTTAATTGCTTAGGCTGTTGAGCCATAGAGTCGTGCCTTTGTGCAAGCGTAGAGTAGATAGGCCTTTAATGTTTGTAAGGCTGAGATCTAGATTCGATTCTAGACTAGACAGCCCATTCAATGTAATTGAATAGGGTAGGTATATTTGGAGGGAAGAGCTCGAAGAGCCCCCTCAGGTAAAAGATATTTAGTATCTCATTTTGGAGTAGTTGTAGTGGTTGTAAGAGAAGAGAGTATGCAAGTAGAGAGCAGTAGATAAGAAGCCGAGACCTTGTTACAGGCTGTGCTCAGGAACACCTTGTAAATATAGGCATTTTCCATATTTAATACAAATAACAGTTTTTCCTGCATGATTATGTGTTAAATGAATGTCTGTGAGTGTTCTTCATATGATATGAATGAATGTTGTAGATGTTTGCTATAGGTTTGCATTTGCAGGAGTATGTTTGATTTCAGGTGAAGGTATTTAAGGTTTCATGCCAGGAGGGCATGACAGAGTACTACGGTCTCTGAATACCAGTGCACTGAAGCACTTCTGAATATTGCAGGTTCAGACAAAGACATGCTGCGGCACAGAAACTGAAGTCAACAATCTCAGGGAAGACCTCAAGGTTGTTGAACACCTTGGAGGCAAGGCTATGGAGGAAACCATAGTTGCAGACAGAAGCTATGAGGAGTTCTGTCAAGATCTGCCAATAGGGCATCGAGCCAGTGCAAGGAGCGAACAAAAGGAGAACTCTGCTGTGAGTTCTTATGAAGTCAGAATCACTGAGGATTCTTGACACTCTACCAGGTGGGCATCGAGACATTGTGAAGATAGGCACAGGGAGAAGAGAACTCTTTGAGTTCTGTGAATTTGAAGAAGAATCCACTGAGGGATCTTCGCAGGGTTGTTGAATACCTTGACAGACTCAGTAGGAGGTTTCTTGAGTGAAGGATAGCCAGGAGGGTATCTAAATTCTCCATATAAGGGAGAAAAGGAAAGAAGAACCAAGTTTCCTTGGAGGTCAAAGCTACAGGAAAGCTCAGGATGGATAGCACCTGCGTGTGCATATGAATACCCTGCAAAGGCGTAGGAGTTGAAGAATCCTTCAAGGATTCAAAGGGACCAAAGCTCAGGAGGGACAACGTTTTCATACGCACGACGAGGCTTAAAGTTGAGAAGCTCACAGGAAGCGGAGCAAGGGTTGAATCCCTTTGAAGAACTTGGAAATCCTTCCAAGCCAGAGAAGGAAAGTGCCAAAGCTCAGGAGAAGCAACATCAGCCATTGGATCAGCTGATAGATCCTGGACCGATGGATTCCCACGTTCAGGAAGGAGCAGGAGGAGCACACAATATTGACGGATCTGGACCATCAAATCTAGAACGAAGAACCTAAAAGAAGTCAGATATGTTGAGAGTTACACGGTGTTTAAACCATCAGGAATAGCTGAGGTGAAAGTCCCAATGAGAGCCAAAATCGGGATATCAGCACTCGGGATATCGGAGTTCTCGAGGTTGAGAAGTCGGGGTAATTGGTAGCGAAACCCCAAAACGATGAGATTTGACTCGAGTCGTCCATTTGTGGAGGGACGCGTGCCACGTGATCATCCATTTCGGAGGTTCGGGCCTAGCTAATGTCACATCAGAGCATCGGGATATTGATGATCCCATGGACAAGAAATCGGGTAAGTTCACAGTGAAAACCCCGATACAAGTCTGAGCCGTCCATCTATTGGGGACATGTGGAGAGATCGGGAGAGTCTATCGGTGTATCATGTATTCCGTGGACAAGAAGTCCATACATTTCGAAAATTTGAAGTCTGAAACCCTGAAAAAAGGGAAGTATCAGCATAGCGGAAAATCAGGATTCAGGAGTCGGAGAAGTAAGTTGTTCGACATCGCGAGTGCCAAAATCGTGATAAGAAAAATCATGATAAGGAAATAAAAAGGTCAACGTTGACTTGTATCGGGGATCGGGGATTCAAGAGTCCAATGCTCGACCACTGACATTACGAAGTCGCAAAGTCCGATCTCCCAAGAGCAAAGAGGAGATCCCGTGAGAGTTGTTGTGGGTGCAGATTTCCCAATAAGGGAAATAGGAGGACTATTTTAGAGTTCTTCAGGCATGAGGAAGGAAAGATCCTGTGAGAATGCGGACCTTCCGACTTGTGGGTTGAGAGGTAGCAGGGGCATAGCCATCAATATGGTATCAGAGTTGGAACTCTGTTTGTATATTTCAAGCAGAGGGAGAAGGCAAAGGAAGAAGACAGAGTACTGAA
This sequence comes from Picea mariana, assembly GCA_032191745.1. Lineage (NCBI taxonomy): Eukaryota > Viridiplantae > Streptophyta > Pinopsida > Pinales > Pinaceae > Picea > Picea mariana. The sequence goes on from JASDQU010714705.1 coordinate 21,926, forward strand.
GCTCTGTGATGATTGTTTGCGGGTAAGAAGCAATCAAGAAGATAGTCAGGAGGACTGTAGGATGAAGCTGGAAACACTCAGGGCATAGAGTGACAACAGTGTATTTTCCAGGAGGGCAGACAGAGACAACAACATGGCTACTGAAGGCCATAGGTATGCTGAAAGGAAAAACCCAGAGCTGATGAGCACAGTAGAAAGGGGAAAGGAACTTGCCGACATCAGGGCAAGAATGGAAGAGATTGAACTGCAGATGTAGTAGAATGCCAAGCCGAGATGGGTATATGAATGGCCCATGGTGAAGAGAAAGGTAAAATGGCTAGTCAAGGATTTGATGGCTAGAAGACAACGTAGGCTATTAAGAGGATGGTTGAGGCATACTGAAAACCTCAACGGACCTAAGGAGATGCTTCAGATATGTGAACCAGAGACTAGGAAAATTCTCAGGGAAGAGGATAAAATGGGATCAGCTGAAGATTTCAAGAACTGTCAGGAGAGTAGAGAAGAAATTCCAAATTGCCACGAGGGCAAAGACTTGAGATCACTATGGGATCTCAGGGACTGTCAGAAGGACAGCCAAGGAATTTCACATTTCCAGTTGGGAAATGAAATGAGGTCGTTGCGGGATCTTGAAGACTGCCAGGAGGGTAGTAGAAGCATCCCATATTTCCACGTGGGCAGGGATGAGTAGATGAGACTATATGAGGGTCTCATGAACTCAGAAGTGAGTCAAAATTTGCTGGAGCAGCTGACAGAGCAAGTAAGCTCAGAGGTGGATTTAGATCAATAGATGCAGCTGACAAAGAATGGAGATTCATGTGGTTTTCCAAGCCATGTGAATGAAGATGATGACAAGTTAAAAACTTTCACCATCCGGGAGGACGATCTTAGGAGCCTTATGATGATTGGGGGAATCAAGATATTCCTACCACTTGCCTAGTGGGAGGCAGAAGTCTGTGTTGCAAATGCAGCAACAACAGAGGGACAGCTAGATGAGACTGTCGCAGAAGAATTGGAGCAGATATTTGAAGCTGCACAAGAAGAAAAGGAGAATGAGCATTCTAAGGAGTGGCTCAATGCTTTCAGCCATGAAGCTGAGGAAGCTGTAGCACTGAAGCTATTAGCAGAAGAGGATGATGAGCATTCTGAGGAATGGCTCAATATTTTCAGCCATGAAGCTGAAAGGACTGGAACATGGGAGCTTGCAATGGAAGAGGAAGAGACAGACAACATTAGTTTGGTTGATCTATATGAGAATATTGAAGCCCTGGAAAGAAGGGTGAAGGTGGAGGGCATTCACATCCAACAGGTGAAGTTGGAAGCTGATGAAGAAGGCATGGGAGATCACAGTGATCTGCCCATGAGCCAAAAATTTTTGCAGCTGAGGAGACTGCATGAGCAGAGCCAGCCACTAGAGCAGCTGGACGAAGTGATCGAAGAGATCATGGAGCTGATGATGCGATCAATAGACACTGCTAGCAAGGAGAAGCTGGGTAGAAAGGAAGCAATAGAAGAAGCGCAGAAGCAGCAGCAGCAGCAAAATGGAGCGGATGAACAGCTCTAGAGGATGATTTGGGATCCAGGAGGATTTCAACAGCAGAGATGGGAAGCTCATGAGCAGGAGCTCATGAATTTTTCAGCTGAGGATTATTATGCAGGAGCATCTCTCCACATTAGCCAGCCAGCCAGCCAGCCACGACAGCGAATTCAAATCGCATGTTGAAGAGAGGCGCAGCCTCATTTTGATTTAAAATTGAATGTAATTTAATTGCTTAGGCTGTTGATCCATAGAGTCATGCCTTTGTGTAGGGGTAGAGTAGATAGGCCTTTAATGTTTGTAAGGCTAAGATCTAGATCCGATTCTGGACTAGACAACCCATTCAATGTAATTGAATAGGGTAGGTAGATTTGGAGGGAAGAGCTCGAAGAGCCCCCTCAGGTAAAAGAGATTTGGTATCTCATTTTGGAGTAGTAGTTGTAGTGGTTGTAAGAGAAGAGAGTCTGCGAGTAGAGAGCAGTAGAGAAGGATCTGAGACCTTGTTACAGGTCGTTCTCAGGAACACCTTGTAAATACAGGCGTTTTCCATATTTAATACAAATAACAGTTTTTCCTGCATGATTATGTGTTAAATGAATGTCTGTGAGTGTTCTTCATATGATATGAATGAATGTTGTAGATGTTTGCTGTAGGTTTTCATTTGCAGGAGTATGTTTGGTTTCAGGTGAAGGTCTTTGAGGTTTCATGCCAGGAGGGCATGACAAAGTACTGCGGTCTCTAAATACCAGTGCACTGAAGCACTTCTGAATGCTGCGGGTTCAGACAAAGACGTGCTGTGACACAGAAAATGAAGTCAACAATCTCAGGGAAGACCTCAAGGTTGTTGAACACCTTGGAGGCAAGGCTCTGGTGGAAACCATAGTTGTAGACAGAAGCTCTAAGGAGTTCTGTGAAGCTCTGCCATGAGGGCATCGAGCCAGTGCAAGGAGTGCACAAAAGGAGAACTCTGTTGTGAGTTCTTAGGAAGTCAGAATCACTGAGGATTCTTGACACTCTGTCAGGTGGGCATTGAGACATTGTGCAGATAGGCACAGGGAGAAAAGAACTCTTTGAGTTCTGTGAAGTTGAAGAAGAATCCATTGAGGGATCTTTGCAGGGTTGTTGAATACCCTGACAGACTCAGCAAGAGGTTGCTTGAGTGAAGGATAGCTAGGAGGGTATCTAAATTCTCCATCTGAGGGAGAAAAGGAAAGAAGAATTGAGTTTCCTTGGAGGTCGAAGCTACAGGAAATCTCAGGACAGATAGCACTTGCGTGTGCATATGAATACCCTGTAGAGGCGCAGGAGTTGAAGAATCCTTCAAGGATTCAAAGGGAGCAAAGCTCAGGAGGGACAATGTTTTCATACACGCGGTGAGGCTTAAAGTTGAGAAGCTCAGAGGAAGCGGAGCAAGGGTTGAAGCCCTTTGAAGAACTTGGAAATCCTTCCAAGCCAGAGAAGGAAAGTGCCGAATCTTGGGAGAAGCAACATCGACCATTGGATCAGTCGATAGATCCTGGACCGACGGATTCCCACATTCAAGAAGGAGCAGGAGGAGCACGCAAGATTGACGGATCTGGGCCGTCATATCTAGAATGAAGAACCCGACAGTAGTCAGATCTGTCGAGAGTTACACGGTGTTTAAACCATCGGGAATAGCCGAGGTGATAGTCCCGACGAGAGCCAAAATGAGGATATTGGCACTTGGGATATCGGAGTTCTCAAGGTCGAGAAGTCGGGGTAATTGGTAGCGAAACCCCGAAATGATGAGATTTGACTCGATCTATCCATTTGTGGAGGGACGCGTGCCATGTGATCATCCATTTCAGAGGTTCGAGCCTAGCTGACGTCACATCAGAGCATCGGGATATCGAAGATCTCGTGGACAAGAAATCGGGTAAGTTCATTGTGAAAACCCCGATACAAGTCTGAGCCATCCATCTATTGGGGACACGTGGCGAGATCGGGAGAGTCCATTAGCGTATCGGGGATTCCTTGGACAAGAAGTCCATACATTTCGAAACTTCGAAGTCTGAAACCCCAAAAAAAGGGAAGTGCCATTTTTGGGGCTAGCTGTCAACATAGCGGAAAATCGGGATTCAGGAGTTAGAGAAGTAAGTTGTTCAACATCACGAGTGTCAAAATCGCGATAAGGAAAATCCTGATAAGGAAATAAAAAGGATAGCATTGACTTGTATCGGGGATTGGGGATTCGAGAGTCCAATGCTTGACCACTGACATCACGAAGTCACGAAGTCCGATCTCCCAAGAGCAAAGAGGAGATCCCGCAAGAGTTGTTGTGGGTGCAAATTTCCTGATAAGGGAAATAGGAGGATTGTTTTAGAGTTCTTCAAGCGTGAGGAAGGAAAGATCCTGTGAGCATGCAGACCTTCCGACCTGTGGGTTGAGAAGTAGCGGGGGCGTAGCCATCAATGATGTTGGTACATATTGATGATTCATAGTTGATGAGTAGTTGAAACATGATTGGTGCATACTTGGTACATGGTTGGATGCACTTATTTATGGTACAGGTTGATTACAGTTTGGTGCATGGTTGATGCACTTCTTTATGGTACAGGTTGAGGTACAGGTTGATGCATCGTTTATGCATGGTTCAGATTTATTGGTACAATTTTACAGTGGTATATCTCATAGTGATAGTGTGACAGTGGTTCCATCATTCTACTTCTACTTCAGGGTGGTAGGATGAGGCAAGGACAGGTGGTTGTAGCCACCTTCTGGTTGTAGCCGGAGAACATTAGGGGTTGTAGCCTCCTTCTAGTTGTAGCCAGAGAATTGGGGAGTCAGAGCTTCCCTCAGGTTGTAGCCTGAGAAACTAGGGGGTTGGAGCCTCCTTCCAGTCGCAGTTGGAAAACAAAGGAAGTTGGTGCTTCCAATGAATGTAATTCTTCAAGACATATAAGAAAAAGCATTCTGTGGTTTTCTCCCGATTTAGGTTTCCATGTAAAACACTGGTGTATTGTGTATGTGTGTGATTGTTTATTTCTTACTTCTCATTATTGGATAATAATTATACATTGATATAACATTTGAAGAAAAAAGATTATAATTACGTTATTACTGATTCACCCCCCCTCTCAGTAATCCAACAATTGGTATTAGAGGAGGTTCCTTCAAAAATCGGTGTAACCACTAAAAGGTAGATCATGGAGCATACCAACTCATATAAAACTGGAATACCAAAGTTTGATGGAAAAAAGTATGCTTTTTGGAGCATAAGGATGAAGGCATATATACAGTCAGAGGGATTTCAAGTTTGGCAATCAATTGTAGATGGATACACAGCACCAACAGTTCCACCAACAAATGACAAAGCAATGAAACTCGGGGAGAATAATTCCAAATCCATAAATGCACTTTTGAATGGTCTCAGTGATACGGTATGGACCAAATTTGCACATTGTAAATCTACTAAAGAGATTTGGGACAAGCTTCGAAATATTTATGAAGGAGATTCAAAAGTCAAAGCAGCAAAGCTTCAAACTTACAGAGGTCAGTTCGAACAACTAAAAATGAAGGAAGATG
>JASDQU010714707.1:0-27044 GCA_032191745.1 Picea mariana
CACGCATGACTCCTTTTGAAGCGGTATATGGACAGAAGCCACCTTCAATTATCTCATACTTACCGGGTACATTGAAGGTCTAGGTTGTTGACCAAACACTTACAATTTGAGAATATATTCTTCATACCCTCAAAGAGAACTTGTTCATGGCACATAATCGCATGAAGCAATAAGCAGATCAAGGTTGCTCTGAACGTCAATTTGCAGAAGGGGATCAGGTGTTTCTATGACTGCAACCATACAAGCAAACTTCCCTCAAGGCTGAGCATTGTCAAAAGCTAGCGCCCAAATTTTATGGTGCTTATACCATTCTCAAGCATGTGGGACAAGTCACCTATCAGTTAGCTCTACCCAGTCATTCGAAGCTACATCCTTTTTTTCATGTCTCATGCTTAAAGAAGGTAATTGGAACTCGATGCCAAATTCAAACCAACCTTTCTGAGTTAGCTGAAGAAGGATCCATTTGGCTACAGCCAGAAGCAGTTTTGGACCAGCGTGAGCATCTCCTGCGTCAGAAAACCATCAAGGAAGTGCTCGTCCAGTGGAAAGATACAACTCCAGCCGATGCCACTTGGGAACTAGCTACCATTCTGCAGCAGTTTCCACATCTCAAGCCTTAAGGACAAGGCCGTTTTTAAGGGGGTGGACATGTTAGGGTCCTAACCCACACATAGGTAGAGAAATATATTCAGATGTAATAAAAGTCAATATTAATAAGGCCTTTCAATAAAATAGAATAAGGTGGATGTAAGAAGACCTAATAGAAGCTTCCGCTTCTAGAAGGATCTTCCTCTAGATGCTTCTTTTTAGTATAAATAGGAGTCAAGGGTATGAAAACCCTAGATTGGAGATTATTGTAACAGAGCACTGTTTGACTGGAGGTTTCCCCCTCAAAGAGGCCTGTGAACATTGCTTTCTGAATCAAAGTGTTATTTCTGTTGTTGTTCTTACATAATTTCTGTGTTATTGTGGAGATTATGCTGGTTATATTACTGTTATTTTGCCATTTCTTGCATTTTATTTATGTTCTGCATACTTTTTATATCTGGTATATTACATAATTTATGTTCATACTTGTTTCCTAGAGGTCCTAACCTTGCAAGGTAGGGCGGGCAGTCTTTTTTATTTTTCGTCTGTTGATTATCGCATGTTTCGTCCAGTTGCATGATGTGCTAGTATGTTGGGTTGTTGTTGTCCATTGCCTGAATGGTGTGCATTTTATTCATCATCAAGTTGGGTTGATTAATTGGTGTCGTTGTTACTTTCTTGCTTAAAAAAAAAAAAAAAATTTGCACATGCTTTGCATCGCATGTAGTCGTAACAACTGGGGTCCTTACATATGGTATCAAAGTGAGTTCGACTTGCGACCTGGGATCAATACGACTTCCGTTGACTAGATGTTTGATTATAATATTGATAATTAAACTAATTTGTATTCGTGCAGGAAATCATGGTTAGAAGACACCACAGAGGCAGACAATGGGGTGTTAGGGGAGGAGGCGTGATGCCCCCAGTAACATCCAAGCCTAAGGGGTCTAACCCCTAGGGATACAAATAGGTTATCGGGAAGGAATAGGTAGTTGTGGGTGATGTGGTTGGGATGATGAGGTCCTTTCAATGGATATCTGAGGAATTGATCAGCCATTTGGATAGAGATTAGGCTAGGGCACCGACACCCCTTGAGGGTCCACCGCGTGCTCCGGTCGGTACTGGTAGCATTCACCACGAACTCGAGAAGGTCTAATTTCCCAAGTTATTTGGTGCCCCGGACAGCGCAGCTGCCGATGCATGGTTGGAGAATATGGTAATGTGCTTTCCACTTCGTGACTATACCTCCAACATGAAGGTATGCATGGTGGTATTTCAATTGAAGGGGAGCGCTCCTCTATGGTGGAAGATGCTCCTATCGTAATTGAACATGGTCGTCAAAGACGTTTCATGGGAACTATTCGAGGAATAGTCCCAAGAGAGGTATCTATCTAAGGAATTCATTGAGAGTCAGCTCAATGAGTTCAACACCTTGCGACAGGGCAGCCGTACAGTGCTCGAGTACGAGGCACATTTTATGGAGTTGCTTCGGTATGCTCCACACCTGAATACCGAGAAACTTAAGGTCAACAAGTTCTTGTATTTCCTTAATGTCAACATTCATGCAAAGGTTAGGATTGTGATGCCTCAAACCTTGGATGATGTTTTCCAGAAGACCTTTCTAGGAGAGGAGAAGCTTATCAGTGGGGGTCAGAGTAGGACTCCAACAAGACTAGCGGGACACGCATCGTCTGGTGTGCAACAAAAACAAACACCAGCTAGACATTCACCAGGATATCGTGGCTTCCAAAGAGGATCCACTTTCACTACACCTCGACAACCAGTGCCTCAGTAGTGCAATCCTTAATGAGGACCACAACACCAACAACATCGTCAACCACAGCATCAACAATTTAGTCCTGTTCAGTAGAACAGACCAGGGTTCCAGGCTGGTGGGCCGTCAACTTCTACTTCGGGTACCAGGAGTACTAGACTATAGAAAGGGTATTGTACATGTGGGGAGTCACATTATCTGCATGACTACACAATGGAGAGGACCAAAGCATCTGGATTAGCTAAACCCACTATCGTGGGAGATTTGGGCAAGGCCCATCAGATTCATGCAGCAGTGACTAACCACCAGGCAGAGCACGAGTCGACTGTGCTCAAGACGTCAGGTACCATCGCTGACCATACCCTTAGTATTTTTATATATCCAGGTGCTACTGAGAGTTTTATTTCTGGTGTAGCGATAAGAAGATATAAGGTAAAGGAAGTCGAACAAGAAGAGGTTAACTTTGTAGAAATGGCTTCAGGAGACAAGAAAAAGGTTGGTGGGAAGGTTACTGGATGTAGGCTTAACCTGGGAGATTTTTTCACTAGGGCCAAACTGTACGTCACAACCTTAGGGTCTTATGACGTTGTGATCGGTATGGACTGGTTGGAATCACATGAGGCGATACTCAACTTTAAGATGAAACAGTTGAGCTTGGTCGATGATGAGGGATAGAGATGTGTGATTGTAGGTCAGAACCAGGGATTTTCCCTGAGGTTCATATCTTCCTTGCAACTACGGAAGAGCATGTGCAAGAGATGCAAGCTTTATGCGATCCTTGCGTTAAACGAAAAGGGTGTGGCGGAAGGACTAGAAAACCTTCCGGTAGTATGCGAATTTGTGGATATCTTCCCAGAGGAGTTACCAGGGTTGACTCTTGAGAGGGAATTGGAATTTACCATAGACCTAAAATTAGGGACTGAACCAATAGAAAGAAGGCCTTATTGGATGTCAACCCCGAAGTTGCAGGAGTTGAAAATGAAACTGAAGGAGTTGTTGGACCTAGGACTTATACATCCAAGTGTGTCACCGTGGGTGCGCCTGTTATTTTAATACAGAAGAAGAATGGGTTGTGGAGTCTCTTCATTGACTACCGTCAATTGAACAAGGAAACGATCAAGAATCAATACCCATTGCCAAGGATTGATGATCTATTTGATTAGATGAAAGGCGCGACGATGTTTTCAAAAATTGACTTTAGATCAGGGTATCACTAGTTACGGATCAAAGAGGACAACATCCCTAAGAATGCCTTTAAGATGAGGTTTGGACATTATGAGTTTACTATTTTACCGTTTGGACTGACGAACACCCCATGGGTATTTATGAGTTTGATGAACGGGGTGTTCCACGAATACTTGGACAAGTTGGTTTGTTTGGACCGAGAAATGCGTAGAGGAATTTTGAAAGCTCAAGGAGATGTTGATGAAAAAACCAATACTAAAGGTCCCTGACATGGACACGGAATTCATGGTATGCACTGACACATCCAAGGAATTCTTAAGCGGAGTCTTGATGCAAGACAGTCGAGTGATCACTTACATCTTGAGAAAGTTGAGAAGGCACAAGGAGAACTATGCAACGCATGATTTGGATTTGTTAGTCATTGCATATGCCTTAATATTTTGGAGACATTACCCGATTGGATGGAAATTTGAACTAAAAATGGACCACTATGGACTACAACACATCTTTACGCAAAGCGACTTGAACGCGTGACAACGACGTTGGTCGGAATTGCTTAGCGAGTACGATTTAGAGATTACTTACATAAATGGAACAATGAACAAAGTGGTTGATGCATTGAGTCAGATACCATGCATATTTTTAGTGATGCATCTTCAGATGAATCTACGTGAAAAGATTCTAACTTTACAGCACGACAATGACTTGTACAAAGAGGTTAAGGATTTTATTAGACAAAACACAATAACGGTACCAAGATTTGAAGGATTTACGTTGGACGACAATGGATTATTGATATTTAAAAGTCAAATTTACGTACCACCCAATGACGAGTTGAGGATTTTGATCCTAAACGAGGTTCATAAAGCAGTGTACATGGCTCATCCTAGAGTCCCGAAGATGAGGGAAGATCTTAAACCCTTATTCTTCTGGAAATGAATGAAGGCATACATAGTCAACTACGTGGCAAGATGTCTATAATTTCAACAGGTGAAGGCTTAACATAGACATTCGGCAGGATTACTACAGCCACACGCTATTCCAGAATCGAAATGGGAGGTCATTTCGATAGATTTCATTGTTGGATTGCTACTGACAGCAAGGAGACACGACTTGATTTTGTGGTAGTCGACACTTTGACAAAGAGTGATCATTTTATTCATGTGTGTACGATGTATCAAGCACCTGACATAGCCAGAGTTTTCATCAGTGAGTTTGTGAGGTTGCATGGCATGCCTAAGAGGATTATATCCGATAGAGGATCGGTGTTTACAGGATGATTTTGGACTAGTTTCCAAGAGGCCTTGGGAACCCAACTTAACTTTAGTACTGCATATCACCCAGAAACAGATGGGAAGACCGAGCAAACAAACCAAATCTTGAAGGATATGTTGTGTATGTACGTGATGGACCAACATAAGTGTTGGGAATAATTATTTCCACTGGTAGAATTTGCATATAACAACAGTTATCAAAGAACCATTAAGATGGAGCCTTTCGAGTTTCTTTACGGGTGACTGTGTCAGACGCCTTTGAGTTGGGATCATCTTGAGGATAGGTTCTTGGTGGGACCTGAAGCAATCCAAGAAATGGAATACCAAATGCAAACCATAAGACAAAGGATAAAGGAAGCATAGGATTAGAAGAAGAGTTATGTCGATGTGTGTCGTGTCGATCGTAGTTATGAAGTTGGCGATCAAGTTTTCTTGTGGGTGAAACTGCATAAGAGTTCGATCAAGTTTGGAAAGGGTGCTAAAATATCTCCTAGGTTGGTGGGACCCTTTGATATTGTGGAAAGGAAGGGTCATGTGGCTTATCGACTAGTCTTGCCTAATTCTTTGAGGCGTATGCACAATGTTTTTCACGTATATGTTTTGAGACATTATGTTAGTGATCCTACACATATTATTGACATGAGTTCCTTGCAAGTATCAGACAAGGGTGCGCTCATGGAGGATCCAATCTGCATCCTAGACCATCGCATTCTACAACTACGACGACGACCAGTATATTAGGTCAAGGTCCATTGGGACAACTATAGTCCACACTCGGTGACCTGGGCGGACGCATATGATATGCATTAGCAGTTTCCATTTTTATTTGATAGATAGGCATATGATACTGTGATACACTTTATTTCGACACTTATATACTGTGAAACTTCAGGGAAAAGTTTAAAACAAGAGGGGGTGTATGTAACATCCCGGTCTTGCACGCACTGAGCAAACTTATTCTTTGAGGACACTCACATGAAAGTGATCCGGTTCTTCATATGATTGGTTGATTTGATTATGATTATGAGATATTGTGGATTTTATCATATGTTATTTTTGTTGTATTTACATCGAAAGGTGTTATTGATTGGGTTCTTTTGAGTGTGCAGGACTCTGGGCGTTGAGGATGTCGAGGCATCGATGAAGATCCATGGACTCCATATCGAGTCTGGGAGTGGACTGTTAGGGTTTGAATGTTGTTGATGTGACATATGTACATACAATTAGATGTGATGATGTTCATTATTATTGTTGACATTATTTGTTGATGGATGCAGGCTGACGATAGCTTGCCGTCTAGACTCACATTTGGAGTAGAGGGGTCACACACGACCACAAGAGACATTGAGGGAGAGGTGTGGGAGTAGACCTGCCACAGCCTACTAGCACTCTCATCGTGGCTCGAACTGTAGGTTAACGATTACCTAGTTAGAGAAGAACCACGATGCTGTGAGGACAGACTGTGACAGTCACTCACGATGATTCTGAGGGGCACGCAATAAGGTAGGGTCCTTATTCCTTAGAGGCCCTTAGTCTCCCACAAGATCACCTAACGGAGTATTGACTCCAAGGGCTTGACGTCTACCAAATTTAGTCAAAAGGCAAGTGGCACCCTTGGAGCACGTAGTGCATCTTGAAGGGCAGGTCACACAAAGAAAACCGAAAGAGGTGAGTGGCACCCTTGGAGAACATAGTGCGTCCTGGAGAACATAGTGCGTCCTGAATGGCACGTCGTGATTTTAACTGTGGTAAGTTAATAAACCTGGTGCCTAGAAAACTATGCCTCATTAGGACCTAATCGGCCTTAAAATGAATGATGTGACAAGTAAAGTTTAATAACTATTTTTTTCCCTTAAGAACCGTCGCCAATATTAGTGAATTGAAAACCTAGGTATGAGTAGAACCTTAGAAAAAACAAAACTAATTAGACATATAACAAGAAGGGGGTAAATAAAATACAAACATTAATAATTAAAGTGGAAATTTTAATAAAGGTTTAATTAATAAAAGGGGTATTTGGTTGTTTTTGTCTAAACCTGCTAATTCTGAACTTAGTTATAAAAAGGGGAAACTTTAAGAAAAATGGAAAACTTTAAGAAAAGGGGGAAACCTAAGAAAAAGGGGAAACTTAAAGAAAAAGGGGAATATCCAACTTAGTAAGAAATCTAGCCTTTGGAACTTTCTATTTATGAACTCAACTAGGAATTAAGTAAGGCGTAAGTCATTTAATAATTGTAAGGGAATAATGGGACACCGAGGAGCGGTTTTAGGAATGCTTTTGAGTGGGTGAGGGAAATAGGAATATTTAATTAATTAATAAATTGATTTTCTGGTGCAACTAGGGGATCGTGCGACATGTGTACGAGGGGATGTTTTTCCTAATTAAATAAATGAAAAATGAATCTAATGAGGGTTTGGGAAACTAATGACTAAGAAAATCTGTAAGAAGGATGGTGGAGGAGGAGTATGGAACACATATGGCTGGCGTAACGTTACGCTGCTGAAATTTCATCTTAACTGAACTTTCTCTTGTGGGAGTTGGGATACCCAGCCCAGGTAATGAGTGGTAGCTTGACCTTGCGAGGTGATTTGGGTCCTAGCATTATCTGGTATCATGTGTGTGGTACCCCTAGGGGGGCTCAAGGGGAAGAAGAGTACCCCTAGTGTTGGCTAGGAGGTACCGGTGAGGTCACATCGATTGGAAAGTGGGAGGTGGACGGATCACACGCGGGACAACGACTTCGGAGCATTCACATTTGGCTACGGTACGCATGTGTATATTTGTATTGAATGGTAGTTAAATTCCCTGTATATGCATCTCTTTAACGTCAATGGAATGCATGCGTCACTATGTTAAAAATTTAGTTAATTTTTTTCCTGGCAATTTGCGCTTGTGAAATTTGGTTGAAGGGTAGTTAAATTATGTTCCTACGCCTTCAATTAAGGTACTTATTTTGTATTAAAGTTTATGATATATTCAGCGTAATACTATCTAGAGATTGTTGTTGAGACCCAAAATTGACATCTCCATTACCCTATTATTACTCCTCATCTATACCTTTTTGGCTTAACTAAGCTTGGATGAATGACAAGAACACTACCATTAGCCAGTGACAAGGTCATAAGGCAAAGTATGGTTACTTCATGCATTTTTGTGGTTTATTGAGATAGGGAATTAATGTTTCATGTACTAATGATTCAATTTGCCATGTATAATCTTTGATCTCTAGATAAATCCAACTTTTATGTACCATCTCAACTATCTAGTACCAATGCATCAAGACTACCACTGTCCGAATCCGGTACCAAACACATCCGGTAATAAAATCTCATCTATTGCGATCTGGTACCAACGACCATGCACTGTCATGATCCGGTACCAACGACCGCACACTGTCATGATCTAGTACCACCTTTTGTGCACTATCATGATCCAGTACCACCTGTTGCGCACTGTTGAGATCCAGTACCATCTACCTGTTACTATCCGGTACCAATATGGAAGAGCCTAATGCACTAAGTTAAGTTTCATATCTTGCCTAAGACAATTGGTGGATGTCTATTTTCCTTAGCAATGTTATGATAAGAATAGTTTGTTGATTTCCTCATCCTCGTGCACTTCGTGTCATGAGGATGAAGCTAAGAGATGTAACCGAATGATTATTTTTAACAATTGGCTGATTTGAAAATCACTTCACCTTCTTGTGTTTCACGACTGAGACTGTTAAATAGTCGTGGCAAGGATGGTAGAAGAGAGGGGAGCATATTACAAACATGTGAAGCAGCATGTGATAGTACATAACATATTCTGAGTGAATATTAATAGAAGAATGTCATTTAGCTCCATATTCTGATTATCTATGATTGAGTATGAGTTGAGTTGTTAACGAAAGTTTGATTTTATGTTTTGAGATGTGAGTGAGAGTAATGTGTGTGTTGAAAGTAAGCTTTCTGTAGACTCTAGTAGCTGACCTATTGAAGCGGCAAGGGCCCACCGCCCAACAAAGGTCAGCATCTTCATAGATTAGTATTAGCATTTGTTTTCGATAGTGTAAATGTTAAATTAGTTGAAGCTTTAATTCTGTCAGATGATATCGGTATAGTTTAGACTTAGATTTTCATCATATGATTGTTTAGAGATATTTACTCGCCTTGTTTTTGCATATGCCTTGTTTCTATTCTCATGAATTTGATTTCCTTGAGTGATCATAGATGTTGGCAGTAATAGTCAAACCTATTTGGACAAGAACTAGTGAAGTTCATTGTGAACCACAACAGAACCAACATATTGACTATTGAACTACCCATTCTATGCTTTGATGATTGATGTGTGATTTCCTTTAAGAAGTGTGGATTGCATAGTTAGTTTTTTGGGTCAGATAGAGTTGATCTATCAAACCAACCCCATCTCATACTTGCATGTGCCATAATAGAGTAGATAGCCTCTCTGTGAAAGACAACCAAAATGCATTTCAATTTGCCACTTTTATTTGTTTCCAACCTGCATAATCTAGCTTAGTTCTATACTCGTGACATTAGAAATTACCTTTCTTACTGGTGTCTTGTAACTCTATTGATTACGAATCCTGGATTGATAATTAATGAGTGCATTATACTAAACATATAAGCAGCACAACATTTTGGCGCCGTTGTTGGGGAGTTGCAAACGGTAGGAAGTGATTTTTAGCTTAGATTGTTTGCATAAATTTTAATGTTTTTAAAAGGCTGCTTGAGGGAGGAGGATAAAATGTTTAAGACGTGAGTGAAGAGCCACGCGGCCACTAGAGTGGGGTTCTCAGAAGCTAGGTTGCCTTCTTACCTTCTAGATAGAATTAGGATTTCAATTCAGTTAAAGAATCAAATTTCCATTTTATGCATAGATATAGGGATAACAAGGGTATATTTGTAAGCTCCAAAGATTTAAAAACAACCCCCACACTAATCCAACTGACACTGGTGCAGGAAAAATTCCACCAAAAGAAAATTCAAGGGGAGCCAGCGAGGCTCCAGAAGGAGAACCTAAAATGGAAGAATCAGTATTGGGGCAGGCAGAACGTGAGTCTGCTGAACATTTAGGAGACACAGAAAATCCAGTTTCTGAACCATCCATCAGTAGAATGGCAGAAGAAGAAGGAAATGCAACCACAAAGATTGAGACTTTTGGGTTTCCAATCTTGGATATTTCCAAAAACATCAACATGAAGAATATCCCACTATCATCGTTACCCACTTTCAGAGGTATGTCAACTGAAGATCCAGATTTATTTTTATTTGAGTTTGACATATTATGTAGAAGCTATAACTACTGAGACAATGCCAAAAAACTTAAGCTCTTTCCTGCTACAATGAAAGATTCATCCTTAAGATGGTTCATGAGCTTAGGAGAAAATACAATCCTCTCTTGGGATCAAATGAAAGACACATTTTTATGGAAATACCAAGACTATTATAAGGATAATGCTAAAAACAACATTTTTAAAATGTAGCAAACAGAAGATGAAAGTCCCGAAGACTACTTTAAAAGGTTCTTATACAACTATCAGAAATCAAAACTATTCACCACAGACCCAGCTGTAGTAAGAACTATATTCTTGAAAGGTCTTAGGGATGATTGCATAGAAGTTTTAAACTTGTTGAGTTCAGGAGATGTACACCAAAAGCCTTTTTCAAAAATTGCAGATTACTGTAGGAGATACTCAAGAGGACAAGCTAAAACAGGTAAAGGACCAAGAGATCCTTTTAGCAGAAATACAAAACAAAGCTCAGGGGCTGTCACTAGAACTAAGTTAGGAAACTTATTGGAAAAAATTAAAACAAACATCTTGAGCACAATAAGTAACCAATTAGATACTCTAAAACTGAAAAAGAAACAAGAAGAAGAGGTTGCTTTAGCAATATTTTGTCATAGATGCCAAAAGAAGCGCGATGAGAAAGAATGCCCATTAAATGTCATAGAAATCTGTGGTCTGTGTACACTAGAACACCCCACATCTGAGTGTCCAACCTTACTTGAGCTACAATCCATGTATAGGGGAGGAGGAGTCTCACAAGAACAACCATACCCTTCCAGAAGATCTTGGAGAGCCCAAAATCCCAATACATTTAATGATCCTAATGCACAATATCAACAACAACAATGGGGTCCTTCCCCAATGACCTATCCATAATGGACACCTCAGGAAGCTCAAACTCAACCTTGGCAACAAGGTTGGAGGGGACCTATGTATGGAAATCCCACTTACCCTACATATCCACAGTACACTGCAAACATTTCCCAATTACTACCTGGATTCAATCCACCACAGATGCAAGATTTACTCCCACCTCCTATACAACAACAATTTACAACACCCTTGAACCCTAATCAGTAATAGAAAGTATCTATAAATGCCAATCAACAACCACAAAACCAAGCTGCCCATAATCCTCCGAGACCAACAACAATCCCTGCCCAGCCAGTCCCTAACCCCAATAATCGACCGACCCACCTTGTGCAAAATACATAAGTTCAAACCTTTCCCACCTATGAAATTCAACTATGATCGGGGAAAGTTGTAAACCAATCAGATCCTGTAGTAACAATTCATGAAGAAAATGATAATCATTCTGAGGAAGAAAACACTCAAACCACCCCTATAGAAGAAGAGGCCTCTCCTCTTATTCCAATCACTTCTCAGTCTGTACAAGTACCCCAACAACATAATCTCCCACCCTTGCACAGAGATATAGAAGATGAATTACGAAATGTGTGCATAAAAATACCTCTGCTGCAAGCCATTAAGGATATCCCTATATACGCAAAAATCATAGGGGATATTTGCATTAAGAAACCAGGAAGGAAGAAGAAGGAACCTACCCTTGTTTAGGTGGTGGGACAATTATCTGAATTTATTTCTAAAATGCCATACAAATATAATGACCTTGGGAACCCAGTCGTCACTATTGAAATTAATGGTATTTCTCTACCAAACACACTCATTGATTTAGGTGCAACTATTAATGTAATTTCTTTTGACACTATGCAAAAGCTCCAAATCAATCAGTTAAGACCAACCCAAACCTTGATCGAGTTGGCAGATAAGTCAGTCATTAGCCCTGTAGGAAGTCTAGATGATGTCACAGTCACCCTAGCTTCTTGGGAATATCCAGTAGACTTTTTAGTCATCTATTCTAAATCATCCTCCAAACCAGGACACCCTGTGGTTCTTGTCTGCCCTTGGCTAGCCACAGTAGATGCTTTTATCAGTTGTCGGTCTGGTGAGATGACTATATCCAATGGCACACATAGCCAAAAACTTGTTCTCTTCTCTCCTGCCCAACCGGTATAGGAAATACCTATTTGGTTAGAAAATCCTTATGGAGAGGAAGATTGCATCATACCTCTGTTAACACTTGAACAAATAAGAGGAATACAAGAACAATTAGATGAACAAGTCTTAAGCTTATTTTTGTCTAACAAAAATTGCATTGAATACCCAAGGTCTTTTCCAGAATTGTCACATATTTTTAGTTCCTAATTTCAGCAAACTTGGCACCCTAATATCACTCAATTATATACTTTATCACTAGCCTCCTCAGATAAGGAAGAAACTACTGAACTTGTTGAGATCAACCTAGGGAAACCTTTATATATCAACTCTAATTTGGAACCAGAACAAAAGACGCAAGTGATTAAAATGCTCCAAAGACAATTTGATGCCTTTGCATGGGATTATGCAGACATGAAAGGCATTCACCCTGACACATGCACACATCATATCTACACTAATGAACAAATCAGACCAGTTAGACAACCTCAGCGAAAGATGAATCCATCCCTTAAATATATTGTAAAAGAGGAATTGCAAAAACTCCTTCGAGCCAATCTCATATACCCTATTTCAGATAGTCATTGGGTATCTCCACTTGTCATAGTTCCCAAGAAAAATGGCAAGAGGAGGATATGTGTAGACTTCTGGGAGTTGAACAAATCCACCCATAGGGATTATTTCCCCTTACCATTTATTGATCAGGTGTTGGATACCTTTTCTGGAAAGAAGTATATTTCGTTCTTGGATGGGTTTAGTGGTTATAACTAGATACAAATAGCACCCGAAGACCAGGAGAAGACCACTTTCACCTGCCCTTGGGATACCTATGCTTATAGGGTGCTCTCTTTTGGACTTTGCAATGCCCCAACCACTTTTCAAAGAGTTGTCCTAGCCATTTTCTCTGACTTAACCAATGATTGTGTGGAAGTCTACATGGATGACTTTACAGTCCATGGACAAGACTTCCACACNCAATGATTGTGTGGAAGTCTACATGGATGACTTTACAGTCCATGGACAAGACTTCCAGGAAGCATTTGTCAGTTTAGAAAAATTCTTGATTAGGTGTAAGGAAACTAATCTTTTCTTAAGTAATGAAAAATAAAAAATGATGCTTACTGAAGGTATTGTTTTGGGACATCATATTTCCGGTTTTGGCATAAGAGTTGACATGGAAAAGATTTATGTCATCACACAAATCAGAATACCTTCCTCACAAAAGGAAGTCCGCATCTTTTTAGGACATGTTGGCTACTATAGAAGATTCATTCTGAATTTCACAAGCCTAGCTACACCTTTATTCAAATTATTATCTAAAGAAGCCGAATTTAAGTGGGATGATGAATGCCAAATATCTTTTGAAATTCTAAAACAAAAATTGTCAATTGCCCCTATATTAAGAGGACCAAATTGGTCCCTTCCTTTTCATATCTGTACCGATGCCTCAGACACAACCCTTGGGGCAGTCCTTGGACAAAGAGAAAATCAAATGCCCTATGCTATTTACTTTGTCAGTAAAAATCTGTCTCCAGTCGAAGTTAATTATACGGTCACAGAAAACGAATTTCTATTTGTAGTCCATGCTATCAATAAATTTAGGCACTATATTACATGATATCAAGCTTTTGTACACACTGATCATTCAGCCATCAAATTCTTAATGAAAAAACCTGTAACAAAACCTAGAGTTACATGATGGCTCTTATTATTACAAGAGTTTAATATCAACATTATTGATAGACCTGGTAAAGATAATCTTGTGGATGATTTCTTATCTAGAATGATTCATCTAGGAGATAATGCAACAGTAGAAGATACCTTTCCTGATGAAAATTTATTTGTTATTTCTACATTCACTCCTTGGTATGCAGATGTCGCTAACTATCTTGTGACAGGGAAGATCCCTCAGAAATTGTCTCCTAGAGAAAAACAGAAAGTAATTCAACTAACTGCAAACTAAATGTGGCATGATGACTGCCTCTACAAAACAGGACCAGATTTGGTGATCAGAAGATGTGTAAGGGAAGATGAAATTCATGATATTTTACAAGATTTCCATGATGTCCCTTGTGGAGGACACTTCGCAGACAAAAGGACCACTTACAAAGTTCTGCAATCAGGTTCTACTGGCCCCATATTTTCAGAGATGCTAAAACCTATGTATCCAATTGTGATGAATGCCAACGAATGGGTAAGCCTACTGCACGAGACAAAATGCCACTTCAAGCCCAAGTAGTTATTGAGCCTTTCGAGAATTGGGCATTAGATTTTGTAGGGCCTATTAACCCTGCATCTAAAAAGAAAAAGTATATACTTGTATGCACTGACTGTGTGACTAAATGGGTTGAAGCAAAATCTTTACCAGTTGCAAGTGAACAATCAGTGGTAGACTTTCTTTTTAATGATATTTTTACTAGATTTGGTGTACCTCGAGAAATTGTGACTGATCAGGGAACTCAATTTACCTCTCATCTAGTCAAAGCTATTACATAACAGTACCAAATCAAACACAGGAAATCTAGACCCTACCATCCACAGGAAAATGGACAAGCAGAATCTACCAACAAAGTTATTGAGTCCATTCTTACCAAAATAGTATAGCTACACCATAAGGATTGGGCTGACAGATTATTAGAGGCCTTATGGGCTTATAGAATCACCTGGAGGAATACAACAGGACATACACCCTATGAGTTGGTATATGGGAAGCAGGTGCTTCTCCCAATAGAATTCTAGATCAAAACCTTTAGGATTGTAGTACAAGTTGGCATGAACTTGGATGAAGACCAACAACAAATACTCTTACAACTTAATGAGCTAGATGAAATAAGGCAAGAAGCACTTCAAAGAACTACCGTCATTCAAGAACAGAGAACAAAATGGCACGACAAGTATCTCAAAAAGAAATGTTTTTGACAAGGATATTAGGCCTTATTATATGACAGCAGATTCAAGGACTTCAAAGGTAAGTTAACTACTCATTGGATAGGACCTTACAAAATTGATACTATCTATGATAATGGTTCAATCAGGATAAAGACAATTGATGAACAACAAACACCACTACTTGTGAATGGTCACCGGTTGCGAATTTACAACAAACCGCTATCAAAAGAAGAATTCCTGACTCGTATACTACATAATTCAGATATGCAGATGATTAGTAAGGAAGGAGATCCTCCTACTGATCCACATTGATTGATTGGTTTATTTGGAACTTTTTTACATAGGTGTGGATTGAATTTTGTTAATAAGTTGAAGGTAACAAGAGACTCTTACCTCCTTTGTTTTACTTTTGCAAATTTTCTTTTTCTTTTGTAAGAAAATTTTTATAATTTATTTGATCCTTCACGAACTTGCTAAACATTACTAGTAGGAATCAACAATGTTATGTTCTTCTTCGGTACCAGAAATCCTGTTCTGGTCTAGTACCAGAGTCTGTCCTTCTTTAGTAGTATCAAGACACATTACCTAATTGACAAAGAATCTTAGGCATATTTCAAAATATTATGTCAATTAATCTGAAGTACGAAGCCATGCAACAACCACTTAAGATGGAACCATGAAGCCGAATGCAGTATCAAATGGAAACCCTTGTGAAGCAATAATTTCTTTTGGTTCTGTTGACAACCAAAGGGAAGTATTTTAATTTCTTTTGGTTATGTTGATAGTTAAAAAGAAGTATTTTAATTTCTTTTGGTTATGTTGCTTATAAACAAGATAAAAGAAAAAGGGACACAATCTGTACCTATGATTGCTCAAAGAACCATAATCCACTTTAGAGACTAAAAGTTTCCTTTATCCAATCTTTCAGCATGATTTAAAGAAAAAAATATATTAGCCTACAAGTAACCATCTCACCCTAACCTGACTTCAATAATATTCATTGGATTATCTTATTAAAGAGTAACACATGAGTACATGAACACTCTCTACCATGGGCACACTAGGAAAACTTTTATGGAAGAGGATGTACCAGTACCCTAAGGAAACTTTAGGTCATTCTCTTATGGACAAATTTAGACAAAATTATACATCTGGATCACTCTAAAGAAATAATATGTATCAAAAAGTTTATTTTTCCTTTAGACAAATCTTTAAAAGACATTCAAAGAAGAGTACATGCCTTCTAACCCAATACCATCCCAGCCTATAAAAAGGTTTTCAGATGAGCCTCCCCTGTCACCGTGCAGAGAACTCTTTAATAAAATCCAAAATAGGTGACTATGGACAAGAAGCCTCTAATGGAAAAAGGGTTTAAGAGACTAACCCGTCAGGATACTGAACAGGTCTGCTGGTAGCGGGTTCTGATCTGTGGTATGTCTAGGAAAACCCATCAAGGTACTGAACATGCCTGTTGGCAATGGGGCATTCTGCCCGGGGAAGGCATCTCTCACTAATTATCACAACTGCCGCACCGGATTACTGAACAGGCTTGCTGGCAGTGGGTTTTGGTTGAGAAATGTCTCATCTATACTTGTCTGATTGAAAAATTCACTTTTTCCATCTAAAACGAAAAGAGCAAAGGTCACTTGGCTTTCATGAGATACAAACTCCAGATTAATAAGAAACATAATTACTTCAAGCAAATTTCCATTTGAGAATCACCCTAAGTCAACTTATCGATTTGACATCTAAAGCCTACATTACCTAAGAAGGAAACTTCTTAAGAGTGGAGCCCTAACTAGAGAGTCTAATCTACTCATATTGTGAAATTTATCTATAACATCCAATGATAGTAAATCTTTGAAGCAAGTTAGGTGGGATCTGTTCTTTTGGAAAATATATATATATTCCCCTGTTTCACTGCTGAATGCTACCTCTGTCAATAATCCATTAAAAGAAGGGCAATTTCATTTTTTTGGCATGAGATCATATGATAGGTGATAAACTGTACTTCTAAAAATTGATTGGTTTATTTTTCTCTTATCGTCTTTTCTCCATTATGATATAAAATGTTGAATCTTCTTGCATACAGATATACAACATCCTTGGTATGGGGGAAGGTCAAAGAGCCCCTTCATAACTCTTTTTTTCAGACTTACATGATCACCCTGTAGAACTAAATACAAAAGAAGATAAGCACAGAATAAAAGAAGTACATGATATTCCCGTACCAAGTTTTCAAGAAACTTCAGTCTAAAAGGATGAATTATGACAATCTACAAGTAGTCGCACATGCTATGGGTATTGATCATACAAAGGTAAAAGCAAAGGTAACATGGTATTTATTTTCCTATGCTCATAAAACTACAATAGGTATGAAAATATATACTAGATCTTATGACCTTAGTATTAAAACCATATCCCTCATACCCATATGCCTAAATCTAATCAATCCTCTCATAGAACTCGAACATGGTTAAGGGAAAAATTACATCAAAGTATGAAGCATGTCTAGTAATGATAAGCCATGTGTGTATTTTGTCCTTCAACAATTCACGAACTTATCTTGTATCATGAACCACGATCCGACATCAAAATTCACCACTTGGAAGTCCAATCACCTATCCCAAAATGATGCTTTGATACCCAACATCTTGTCCTCATCATTATAGTAATGAGTATAAATGAAATGGCTTATCTGGGTGGCAAATCCATCGAGATAAGCCTCACCTGGTCATAAATTTTCCTTGCGGCATCCTTAATTAAACTTCCCATCCACATTATCAACGCCATCACCATATTTCCCTTGTCGCTAGCTCTCTCCAGTCCCAAGCCTACTCCTCTCTGGTACCAAACCCTTACCCTCATCAAATTAACTAAACCCTTGTGCTACAACCCGATCCTTTTCTCACAACTTATACCGATGGTTGTTAGTATACATGAACCGGTCTTCCAAATTTATAGAGAAACCGAGGAGTTCCAATTATTTCAAGAAAAATATGCTAGATCGGGATGGATGCCATTATTAGAAAAATTCACAGGCTGGCACGAGAAGATATCTCATGAATTTATTTAGGGTTCCAATGGAGAGATTGCGCATATAGGCAATCTACAATTGACAATTAATGAAGCAACCTTAAGGGAGGTCACGTGATTACCTAATAGAGGAGCCAAATACTTCAAAGGTGTAGGAATCAACAAGGAGATGTGCCAACGATTCTTGAAATAAGACCATCAACACCTTGACTGGAAAAAGGGGATCCCGAGGAACTACATCAAGGAAGAGTATCATCCAATGATTACTAGTCTTCAACGATTCGTCACCTGTGAGGGTAGGTATGCAGTGAATTTCATATATCATCTTAGGCTTCTATTACATTTTGAAGGAGGCCCTAAAATTGATTTCCCATATTTTATATGGATGAGTTTGAACAAAATGGTAAGAGGTGTTAAATCCCTATCTAAAACGAAGAAGACCAGCATTTACCATCAAGGTCTCATTAAAATGTTGGTTTTACATGAACTTAGGAAACAAAGGATTAGTTGGAAAACCCTTATCACTCAGCACCTTCCCATAGAAAACAACCCTATGGAGGAAGCCCAACATGCTCAAAAGAAAAATAAGGAACCTCAAAAGACAAAGGGCAAGAAGGATAAGACAACTCCACCATCATATAGAGAAGTGAGCCAACATGAAAAAGCAGGATCCTCTTCCACAGTCAATAAGATTTCCAAATCAAAGGGTAAAAACAAATTAGCAGAGAAGACTTCAACAGTGGCAGTTGAGGAAAAGCATCATCAGACAAAAATGATGAAGAAAAGGAAGTGTAGCTCATAAACTAAAGGTAAACAGTCTATGGCACAATCCCTTGTCATCATTTCACAATTAGAAAAGAAGAAAAGGAAGCATGTGAGCACCCCTGATCTGGTACCTCATTGTAAAAGAACCACGAGGAGCATGGCAAAGAAGGTAAAAACAATCGTTAGTCCTCATACACAGGAAGACCCAATCGATCTTACCTCCCCTTTTGAAAACTTATCAGTCCAAGATGACATCCCTAGTTTGACCGAGGAACAAGCCATTATTACTTTATGTGGGATGAGAGAGGAAGTTGAGGAAATCGCATGCACCCAGCCAACAATGATGGAATCAACAAAGACCTTAACAAAAGAACAAATGAAGAAAACAATTGGGGAACTGCAAAAACAAAATTAGGAGCTCCAACAGGAAGTGAAGAAATATCAACTATTGGATAGGTATATCAAAAAGGAAAATGAGCAATTGAAAGCAACTAGCCAACAACTTCAAGACAACCATGAAGAGACTTACAACAAGCTCAAGAAGGTACTACGACTCATAAAATACGTTAGGGTCATAAAAAGGGAGCTGAAAGCAGAGGCTTCAGCCATCAACATCAATGATCCACCAAAGTAAAGAATGCAGTCTCAATTTTTGAAAATTTTGGGTTTTGTTTTCAACTGCATCAGGACATGCAATGATTTTGGCATGGGGGAATGTTGAGACCCAAAATTGACATCCCCATTACCCTATTATTACTCCTCATCTATACCCTTTTGGCTTACCTAAGCTTGGATGAATGATAAGAACACTACCATTAGCCAGTGATAAGGTCATAAGGTAAAGTATGGTTACTTCATGCATTTTTGTGGTTTATTGAGCTAGGGAATTAATGTTTCATGTATTAATGCTTCAATTTTCCATGGATAATCTTTGATCTCTAGATAAATCCAACCTTCCTGTACCATCTCAGTTATCCGATAGCAATGCATCAAGACTGCCACTGTCTGAATCCGGTAATAAAATCTCATCTGTTGCGATCTGGTACCAACGACCATGCACTATCATGATCCGATACCAATGACCACGCACTATCATGATCCAGTACCACCTGTTGCGCACTGTCGAGATCCGGTACCATCTACCTGTTATGATCCGGTACCAATATGGAAGAGCCTAATGCACTAAGTTAAGTTCCAGATCTCACCTAAGACAATTGGTGGATGTCTATTTTCCTTAGCAATGTTATGATAAGAATAGTTTGTTGATTGCCTCATCTTCATGCACTTCGTGTCATGAGGATGAAGTTAAGAGATGTAACCAAATGATTATTTTTAACAATTGGTCGATTTGTAAATCACTTCACCTTCTTATGTTTCACGACTGAGACTGTTAAATAGTCGTGGAAAGGATGGTATAAGAGAGGGGAGCATATTACAAACATGTGAAGCAGTGTGTGATAGTACAGAACATATTCTGAGTGAAGATTAATAGAAGAATGTCATTTATCTCCATATTCTGATTATCTATGATTGAGTATGAGTTGAGTTTTTAACGAAAGTTTTATTTTATGTTTTGAGATGTGAGTGAGAGTAATGTGTGTGTTGAAAGTAAGCTTTATGTAGACTCCAGTAGCTGAATTGTTGAAGCGGCAAGGGCCCACCACCCAACAAAGGTCAGCATCTTCATAGATTAGTATTAGCATTTGTTTTGGATAGTGTAAATGTTAAATTAGCTGAAGCTTTAATTCTGTCAGATAACAGGAGTATAGTTTAGACTCAATTTTTCATCATATGATTGTTTAGAGATATTTACTCACCTTGTTTTTACATATGCCCTGTTTCTATTCTCATGAATTTGATTTCCTTGAGTGATCATAGATGTTGGCAGCAATAGTCAAACCTATTTGGACAAGAACTAGTGAAGTTCATTGTGAACCACAACAGAACCAACATATTGACTATTGAACTACCCATGCTATGCTTTGATGATTGATGTGTCATTTCCTTTTAGAAGTGTGGATTGCATAGTTAGTTTTATGGGTCAGATAGCAGAGTTGATCTATCAAACCAACTCCATATCATACTTGCATGTGCCATAATAGAGTAGATAGCCTCTCTGTGAAAGACAACCAAAATGCATTTCAGTTTGCCACTTTTATTTGTTTCCAGCCTGCATAATCTAGCTTAGTTCTATACTCGTGACATTAGAAATTACCTTTCTTACTAGTGTCTTGTAACTCTGTTGATTACGAATCCTGGATTGATAATTAATGAGTGCATTATACTAAACATATAAGCAGCACAACAATTGCATTTCTTTTTCCTTTTAGCGAATTTGTCTTAATGAGCCCAATGTTTTATGAACAAAGAATTCTAAATTTTCCCAGCCTTATGTTCATTGTACTTTTGATTTGATTTCCAATGGCAAACCCAAAATCTAAATGCAAATGACTTCTCTGCATTTTTTTTATTGTTTTTAATACAAAGAAAAATTGTTTTTTTATCTTCTGTTTCTTTATCCTTTAAGTTATTATTCTGTGCCTGAGCAGTCAGCCAGGAGCCGAATTGACTATCTTTCACTCCAGTGTTAAAGATTTAGATTCAAATTCCCTGCTTTCCTGTGCATGGATAATAAGTGTAGGATCATTTCTCTACCCAACAAAGAATTCTCTCCTGGGTGTTTATTCCCTCCTTAGCCTCTATGATTAATGTGATTTATTCTCTGCAACTCCTGCTTCCACACAATGATTGCGGATGTCTCTCCAGTTCACCAACGTTTATCTCATCCGCGACCAACAACTGCGTTTTTATTGTTGTGTTTTTCCTTATTCTGCATTTTTTTCTTTTCTGTTGTGTTTTTATTACTGTGTGAATTACTGCATTTTTTTATTTACTGTGAAGGGAGTTTGTGAGTGTATTGCATTTCCCTTATGTGAATGCATTTACTGTTGAAATGTTTGATAACCGATTAAATCATCCCACATGTTAGATATTTTGGCGAAAATTTTGTAAATCGTGAATGGCATGAGGTGGACTATGTGGCGTTTCAATCCCTGCGACTATTTTGAACAATGTTCAATTACCTCTACTCGATTTTTGTATTGCATTTCAATTTATATTATATTTTATAATTTGTTGCTACAAAATATAGAAATTGAGTGTAATATCACTATATTGTTGTTTTATGCATTGAAAGGACTTTATATTAGGTTTAATGACTAGGTCATTTTTTTTCTTAAAAGATCATAAACTAGGATATGATATATATATCTAAAGATTTTGATAAAATTTTCAAATATGAAAAAAAATATATAACACATCCTACTAAAATATTTCAAGGCGATCTATTCACTGGTACAAAAAAAAACGGAGGACGCCATTTTCAAACCTATTTGAATTTTATGCTAAAATATTTCAAGGCAATCTACTCACTGGTAGAAAACAAAACTGAGTACATTGTTTTCAAACCTACTTGAATTTTATACTAAAAAGTCATAGCGCGGTGATTAATCTACGTTGCAACAAAATCTGAGCATTTCGTAAGTGGAATGGCATGTTCAATATAATTATATCTTACAGAAATAATTAATAATTATAAAGATGAGAATTTTGATAAAGATGAGCATTTTGTATGTTCGATATAATTATAATTACGGGCCTTTACATCTCTTGGTTAATCATTCATGTTCGGATCATGCAATAAAATGTTTCCAAATAGCACAATCATAGAAGGTTAGGATATCATGATTATAACACCGCAAATTTCTTCATTTCTTCAACAGGGGAAATTAAAAATGTATAAAAAACCTATGGCAACAAAACGCATGAGATCTTTGGTACCTACTTATTCCCTTGGACCCTTTCATCCAAACTGCAATCTACGGACTCCCTTGACAACCATTCAATTGAAAATTCTGGATTCATAACTTTTACCTTGATATTTGCTACTCGTATTGATTTAGAGAAATTATCAGACACTGCAGTTACAGAAATACCTGTAATACAATCTGAACAATGACTACTAACCAACTTTGGTTGTTTGTCACCTTGCTTGTAAGCCTCCTGGTCTACAGGATCAATGGTGATTTTTATTACACCAAGACTTAACAAATCACACAGAGAATTCTACTGATAAGGGTTAGCGCTGGTAGGTTGTAAATTAGGAATGTTTTATGTAATGTCTTGGGCAGCTGAAATTAAGGCAGGGGACCCACTATTGTGGTTAAACCGTTTAGATCAGTTTTTGTTTTATAGTTAAGGTATTATTATGAGCAGTGTAGTATCGCTCACTAACTTACTCTTACAACAGTTTATAAATTCTTTAGGTTGCAACTGTCATAATGGTTACTTTTATTAATGTTATCGTATGTGTTATCACACATTACTTTTGTTAATGTGTTAGGCATAATTACTTTTATTAATGTGTCATCGCAGGGATAGTTCACTCATTTTCACTTAGTCATAATGGTTAACAACTAATGGTTTATGGTTTATTTGTGTAATAGTTTAATGGCTTGCACAAGATTAATGGTTGAGGGTTTAATAGTTTTATTAGCTAAATTGATTAATAGTTTAACAGTTAATTGGTTACTATGTGCCTTGTGCACTAAGTTGATTTGCAAATGGTGGTTGGTCATAGTTATTACACCACTTATGATTGCCTTGTAGGAAAACAAGAAATCCTTCGGTTAGTTGCCTAATTTAAATTTGAATGATGTCACCTTGCGTCTTGTTGACTGATTGATTGGGTGCTTGAATATAGTCTTCATGTTTTTATTGACAATTAATTCAGTATCCTAGCGCATGGGTTTTTGCAGGGTTAAAGGTATAGATATGTTATGTTGCACCATGGTTACTGTCATGCCTATTGCAATTTGACAACATGATTCCTGATGAGGGGATCATTGTGCACCCTGATTGATAAATGTGAATGATAACTTGGCCAAAGTCTTTTGCTTCCCGATGTGGGTGTATTTTTCATTGTAATTGATGTTGGTACTTCTGTCCTAGAGGTCCTAACCTTGCAGGGTAGGATGGGAGGGTGGTCATTTTTATTTTTCGTTTGTTGATTGTCGCATGTTTCGTCCAGTTGCATGATGTGCTAGTATGTTGGGTCGTTTTGGTATGTTTCTTGAATGGCATGCATTGTGTTCGTCGTCAAGTTGGGTTTATTAATTGTTGTCATTGTTACTTTCCTTCTTAAAAAAAAAAAAAAATTGCACATGCTTTGCGTCGCATGTAGTCGTAACGAATGTGGTCCTTACATAATGGAAGGGATCCTCTCCTATTCACTTTCCTCTTTGAGGGGAATCCTCCTATTGAGCTACCACTCCAAATACAATACTGCTCAACTTGACTCATTACATTGCTTGAACCCCTTTATATAATGCTACCACCCACCTATGAACATTCTAGAGGAGGAACCTTCTAAGAATTCCTCTTATATTTATTATATCTAACTACCATAGTGGGCCTTATTTAATACTATAGTGGACCTAGTTCATCTTACATTGGATGACCCCCCACTACCTCTCTAACTACCTAACATGGTAGGTACATGTATGCACGATGGGGGGAGGTGCACACATTAGGTGGAGGAATGAATGATGGATGGAGGTGCGCACATCAAGTGGAGGAATGAATGGTGGGTGGAGGTGCATGTGGAAGTCAAAGGTGTGCACAATGTGATAAGGTGTGCACACCATGTTGAACTATGTGTGCACAAGCTACACAAGGTGTTGAAGTGTGCATATTGGTACTTTGTGCATGCAACATAATTATATGCACTAAATGTTGTAGAAGTTTTAAGAGAACTTCCTCTTGGACCTCGTGGGGGGAATTGCATGTCCTAGTGCTTCATTGTCACCCACAACTAAAGAGTGTTGATAGGTTTTATATGAAGGATCTTGGCACAATGGATGGGCATTTATCATCACACATGAAGCTATATGATAGGATCATGTAGTTGTGATTAAATCACTAAGTCTCTAACTACCACCACCCAAGAATCATTATTAATTTCCTTCTTAGTTGTGGCATGTTACCACCCCATGCCTAGGGGTAATTGGAGGAGAGCATGTCTCAAGGACCACAATGGAGAACATGATCTACACTGTGATGATGATGATCAACATGTCCACATATGGCATCCCAATAGCCCCACAAGTTTTCCTACCAACACAGATCAACCTAGGCTCATCACATTCAGGAAACGCAAAGTATGGGAGACGATAATCAATTGTCACCATGAGGTATGTTAATCCTTATTTCATGCAAAGTGTTTTACTTAATTTATTGGGCATGTGGGTGAATATCCTTTGTTAAATTCGTATAATGGATCATTGGTTTCAAAAATTGTGTCAGCTACCTTGTGACACCTTGGTGGTCAGCTTGTGTTCCCTAGTCTCATGTTGTCACCTCCCAGGGAAAAGGGGTAATACTAGGGGGGGCTCCCAAGGGTAATGTTCCTCTCTCGACCATGCTTAATAATTTCCATCTTAAATCCTTTAACATGTCCTAAAGTTTGGCCATGGCCCACTCTCATGAGAAGAATGAGATAAAGGCCCAAAGATTGTTTCATGCATGATATAAAAGAATAAGAAAATGATGCTAAAAAGAAAGTGAACATAAAAAATAAATACCACCAAAATCCAGTCCAACTTCAGCTCTACTCATTCAGTGCTTTCCTCGGTCCCAAAAAGGTAATGATAAAGATTTGAAACCTATAAAGGGGACCTTCAAATTTGAAAATTATAAATGAAAGCAGGGATTGGAAAGGTGGCTAATAAATGGGTTTGGAAAAAGGTGGCACACAAATATTGGGTAAATCAAGAGAAAGCACACCCTCAATGAAGGCACTCATAGAGATGGAATCATAACAACATAAGTCATGAAGTAATCCCTAAACTGTATCATTTTCACACTTACTCTTGGTGGGTTTTTATTTTCCCTTGTAAGTCTCAGGACCTATCCCTCTACCTGGGTCATTTTATTTCCTATCTAGGTGGCACACCTAAAAGGGTTGGATGAAGACCCTCCCATACGTAAACTTTAATATAGCTCACATGGGGTCCTATAGGATGTGATGATTGAAGGGGATACTGGGGTGAATTATTTTACATGGATTATGTCTTAAATTACAACTTGCTTCAGATGTTTTGAGGACTAAATTTTCTTATGAACTTTGGTTAACCTTATCTTATACTTTGACTTGTTTTGGATGGCCTTGACATGGTTCTTGAGGGACGTCCTAGTCTTGCACCTAGCACGTTGTGCCTTTATTACATAACTTTGGCACATGTGATGGAGAGTCATGGGTCATCCATTGACTCACCACCCTTCAAAAGTGTCTCTCATATTCTCATAACATTGGATTATGAACATATGGGTTTGGTTCGATCATTACTGGTCATTATGCAACTCATATGGGCTATAAGTCCATGGGATAGGAAGAGCACCCCAGAGCCATCGTGCACAGAGGATGAAGGAAGTTGCCTTTGGAGGCACCTTGGAATCACCCAGGGACAATTTAGCACTCCTCTTTCACTTGGACATGGCCTTTGGAGGCATATGACGTCACCCTCTAGCCTTGATGTCACCTTTTGGAGCTAGGGTTTGATGGATTTTATGGTTTTGAAGGTGATTTGACATGATGAGACACCTTGCTTCACACTTTTTCAGATTGGAACATGCCATGTGGCCTTTGGAGGAATACCATCTCACTCCTTGAGGCTTGACGTCACACATTGGAGCATTATGTCACCCTTCTAGGGAATAATGTAACCATTTCAGGGTTTTATGATGTATTTTTTGTATTTTGGCATTATGATAGAGTAAAATTAAGGGGTCATTCCTCTTTCTATTTTGTAGTTGACAAATTATGTGGAATTTTTTTATTAGGGTGGCCTCATATAAAAAGGCCACCCTCACATTTCATTTTTTATATGACAACTCTAACTTGAGGGACACTACTTCTGAAATTTTCTCCCTATGATGGCTACTAGCTCTTCTCTACTTATGTTCTATGCTTGAAGGATAAAATTGTGGATGCTTTGCTAATTTTTGAAGAGGAATTTATGTAATTAGGATTTTGTCTCATGGTAAGTAAGTGATTGTTTTGAAACTTTTCTTTATGTTATTATGTTTCACAGTGAATCTTGCTACTTTATGCTAGATGTCTTTCTTGGTAAAGCCCTCAGACAGAAGCATAAGTGTTTCTCCTCTCAC